>CM056720.1:85422835-85618685 GCA_029844215.1 Przewalskia tangutica | reverse complement strand
GTAATTTGGGTATAAGTAACAATGATACTATGGAGAGTATTTCTACCAAGAGGGGGTGTATTCTCTGAGAACAACAAGGCAAGGGCGAGGGCGCTACTCTGAGGGCCTGAAAAAGGAGGGCTTTCAAGACTTGAGGAGTGAGGAGTGGATGAAGAAAACTCATCAAAGGGAGGTATTTATAGAAACCAGGGCGAATCAAGCCATGTGGGGGCAAGTGGAGGGCCGAGATGTGCTGAAGTGCCACAGTCCTGCTCACAGCAAGCCACAAACATTGCACCAAACAAGGCCAAAACAAGGCACAAAAGCGTGAACCAATCGGCCAAGGCCAACCGCCCCTCTTTCTGCGTCAATGAGGGTGACAAGTGTCACCTCCCGTTGAATCCGAAAATGTTCGTCTACCGGAAAAATCCATGAAAAATATAAATGACATGGCGGAATTTTCCTCGTAAATGGAAGCGTTTACGTGAAACGACTCTAATCGGTGTTGTGAACAAATAATTTTACGGCCCTTGCATTTTAAGGCACAAACTTTCTCACGTGCGTCATACGTGCATCACTGCAAATCACGGGTATAACGTTCTCCTCGCCGAAACGTTAGTCGAATGTTAAGCCTTCTAGAATCCCAAAACAATGCGCCCGATATAGTCTTCACTACTATACTTACGAGAACAAACTGCCACACACGCCGCCATAGAAACACTGCGCAAATACTTACGTCCAAGTCGCGAGGAAACATCTCTAACATCGCGCTGCGCACCATATAAGGTGCAGAGATATACTTCATATACCTCTTTATAAAAAAATTGATCCGTCCATGCTGCTTCATACATGCTGCTTCTTCCAGATACCACTTTTGTCACTTTGCGCGAGGTTCTGGTGTCACTCGGCGACCAACAATGATGCCGGAGCGCTGCGATTCACGAGGATGTCGTACAACTGTGAACACTCGAACTCCTTTGCCCATAACCTATCGCGGCGATCGCCGGTTTCCAAAACTGGGGTTACTATCTGCGTGGTCATCATAAGCGGGAACACTACGGATGGATCTCCGATGCTTCCCGATCATAACTGTCTGAAAGGCCGGACGTCTTGCCTCACAGTCGGACGACAATTGCTAACATATAAGCACGGCCTGTTAACACGTGAACTGAAAGGGCCGAAGTACTGGGCTAAGTTCCCTCTGTTTTCCAAACTTCGCCACGCTGACGGGTGGTACTTTCAAGAAGACCGACCGTCGGCTGAACTCTAAGCGTCGTCGGCGATTATCGCCACGATTTCTACGGTTTGCGAATCTCTTCTAGACAAGCTTTACCTGATTCGGATCTGTGGAACAAGCTGAACAGTATCTGAATATTGCCAACATCGAACCAATCGGCCGTGACTTACATCCACCCTCTGAGGCTTCATAAGGCGACATCAGAACTTTGAAATGGTGGCTTAAACACTCCTCCACGGGAGACAGCAATCCCACTACTACCGCGAAATCCAGCGCTGTTGGGTAGAAGTGAATCGATTACGAGACTCGCTGAGTTCTTAACCTGCTTAGTAAAACTTCGAGAAACAAGCAGCGTGCCACAGGCTCACATGCGTCATAAGGTGAAGGTAGGCACCGTGCGACCTTACAACCTTTACGATTAATCAACAACTGCCGAGTAAAGCGGTCTTTGCTAGAAAACGAGGCGGTGACCTCCTCGGCGGGCCTCTTTGGTCGAATCGTCCACGAACTTCGTGCTGTTGGTTAACTAAACTGGGCCTAACACCTCGTGACCCTACCCAGGCGGGACCACCCTGGCCCCACCGCCCAAACATGTCGGCTTGCCATGGCGTGGCCTCAGGCCGACACGTGCTTGTAGCGCTAGCTCGAAGGAAAACTCTCGCTAATCCGTTACGAAAACCTAAGCGGTCTTGCTTAGCTCAACTACCCTCTTTCATTTGCTACTCGGGGACTTATCCTGAACATAACTCCGTGCTATGCACTCCTATAAGGGTCAAACATAAACAATCGTCTTTTACTCAAGATAGCCTTACCTAAAGGTCTCGCGTATAACACTCTAAGGCTCGCTACTTTCTCTATCCCCCAATCTTTCGGTTCTAACATGATTTCTAATCACAAATAACCTGCTGCTTATCGAACACCAGCCGCCTATGATATACCCGTCTTATCACACCTCACGATCTCTAGAGGTTAAGGATCTATCGTATTCTTGCTTTACTCCATTAGTCGTTCTAATAAAGCACCCCGTGAGCGCAGCTAAGAAGATGACGAACTACCCACCGATCACGAAGGCTAAGTCCTCTTACTAGGACATCCTTTTGACCACGTAGCCACGGCGCGAGTAAAACAAGTACCAACAAAAAGCGACATTCCGGGATGGCGTGCATCGCGTGTGAATCTTGAGGCGAATGCTGTTGTGGAACTACGTGTGGCGTGAGCGGAAGCTGCGGGCTACGACCAACTCTGCATGCGAGCGTCTGAACCACTGTGGAGGACCTTCTGCAGCGGTGGATGTGCATATCAAGTCTGTGGTGAGGCGTTCGCCTCGAAAGTTACAAGGACCTGCATTCACGGCCGTCCACGTCCTCGGTTAACAAATCGATCTCTACGTTTCTCGACTGCTGCGCATAGCCCGTACGAGCCATGCTCAAGCCTAACTGAAGAATTACTTCGCACAACCCTCTCTTAGATAGTCATCAAGACTCGCGGTACATCGGTATACTCTCTGGTAGCCAAATCCATAGCTAATGTGGTGCGCCTTTTTGCAATCTATATTCTGTCCCCGATCGTGGGCGAAGGTTCGTATATCATGGCGCGGTAGGAGTGCGCGGCGCCGTGCTAAACTCTCTTTGGGGCTAGTGGCGTATAAAACTCCCGAATGAAGCACCACGGTGATGATTGGGCGTGTGCCCGCGTAACACTCTGTGCTCTGCTCGCGGCTCCACTAGTGCGCCTCACGGGCACGGGTTGCCTTGCGGAGCATAGCAGTAAGGAAAGAAATCGTGAGAGGGTCAACTAACCACGGCTCTAAGGCACGATCTCGAGTGAGAAGAATAAACCCGATCCTAAATATCCTATAGCCTCGCGATTATTGGTGTGGTGCACAGATAATCAGACTTCTTGAATCTGATGCAGTAGACACTTTCGAGTTAAGCGCTCACGATGCCATACCTGTCAACCACGTTCGGGGCGTGGTGGTGCCTTACCCGGGCACCTAGTGATACAACATCGAGTGTCAGCGGAACATAAAGACAATACATAAACCAATATAATAAAACGGTGAAATAAGAAAGAGGTAACAAAAAGCGATTCCGTCGGTATATATAAATAACAATTTGACGATTACATCCCTTTCTACCACTGCGCCCGCCGCGATTACTCTGGACCTCTAAGAATGATATGACAACAACGACGGGGCGGGGCCCGTCGTACCCTGAATGGCACTCTGATCAGCCGATGGGGACTATGCGAATAAGCCTCGGAGGCGCGGGCTTCCCAAGCTGAGCTGTGACCTAGAGCGAGGATCAGCGGCCCGGTGTACCTTTACTGCGGCATGAGCGCAGCCCCGAAGGAGAGTCGATCTGGCGGTAAGTATGAAACATGAAGATCGTAAATGAAATCATAGTAGTCTATAAGCGGGAGGCATGTATGATAACGAACTACGATTCCTGATAAATAAGCGATCATGTCTGGTCGGGGACTCACGCCCTCAAATTCATCACTCGATATAACAATGGGTCTCACGCCCGCGACATCAATCATGCGCGTGGAATACCTTCCCGCCATTCTTGGCGATCGATGATGAAAAGCGCGAGAATACGTGAGCAGTGAGTCCACGTGTCAAATAAAGCGATGCATGGTAAATCTGAAGGCATGGCCGAGCTACTAAGACCCACCGGTACTAACAAGGTCATAAACCGTATCATGATATCTGTCTAGGCCGTCACATGATCAAAGGCTGGTCGCTCGCGCGATATCAAATGTGCGCGTCTAGCCACCAGAACTCCACGCGACTCGCATGAGCGATCTGTAGGCGCGTGAGGTATAACCCGCGTCGAGGTAAGCTTCTCCGGCGTCGTCTGGACTCGCGATCCGCATAGCCCACATAGAACGCGTGACCATAAAGGCCGCGCGCTAACGGAACTCTCGTAGCTCCGCGTAGGCCCGGGACCGCGTGAGTATTCTCGAATCATGGTCCCGGACACTTTGAGTCTACCCGCATCGGGCGGCTTAACCCGGAGCGCGGTGAGTGGTATAATACCAACATAACGATTTATCGTTTAAACAGCATAAGCCTGATGAGGAAAACCGCTTTACCACAAGCGTCACGAATGCTAACCGCGTGGCGTCCTAATATGATTACTTATCAAATCCCAACGAAGGTATTACAAGGCTATCACAAACCAATACAATCAAGTTATTCACACATGGTACTTTCTATATGATTAACGAGATCGGGTTTGTTATACGTGTTCATTTAGTATGCGTGTGTCACGTGCGTATTATAATTTGAGCCTTAAAGTTGGCTAGTTTGAGAATTTGTACACAACCCGTTAAGTCGTTTTTACGTGAAGCGTTTCCCGACTTCATTAGGGAAAATTCGACTATGTCATTTTTAATTTTTGCGGATTTTTCAGAGAGGCGTAACATTTTGGACGGCGAGAGGGTGCACTTTCAGGTACATGTTAGACCAGACGAAATGGCAGAGTTGCTTCGTTTTTGTTGAATTGTGGTCAGGGTTAGGTAGGATATTTTGTGTAGATGGATAAGGTTGCGCATGGCTTAATCTTGGCCTTACACTTGCTGTGCAACTGTATTCATCTTGGCCATTGGTTGGCCTTCACTTGACCTATAAATACCCCCTTAGTTGATGAACTTTCTTCGTCAAACTTGAGCAATCTACAAGTCTCAAAATACTCCTCCTCTTACTTACTTTCGTCAGCCACACTACACATTGAGAAGCCTTGGCGGGTCCTACCCACACTAGCCTAGTTGTCTCGTATAAATGCCCTTTTTTGTGGTATAGAAATACTCTCCAGTATTGTTATAATGCCCAATACCTTAGCCCCAAATACCTTGTAGTATTCCCAAGGTTACACTTTTACAAAGCTTGAAAAATGCTATTATACTTCCTCGATCCAAAGCGAAACCACTAAGTAAATCTTACCAGTAGTTGAAGTTATAAGTATAAGTTAGTTAGAACTTCTAAGGGTTGTTTGGGTAGCGGGTCGGATGCTCGGAGTAGGAGCTAAACCTTGCTCGGGATCGACGTTAAACTCGGATAATTTTGGGCTTATCGAATTAAACACTCTTGACCTTATTGTAATTGGAAATTACATGTTGTAGGAATATATAGTTGAAGTATACTATATATAGAAATGAACATTATAATTGTGCGGCAATGTCTTTTGACTTAAGCACGAATAATACTTACAGCAATGTCTTGCGACTTAACTGAATTTAAATAAAGAAGCGAAGCGTAATTACATGAGCGTATTACAGTGAACTTGTGTAACATTCTTTGTGTAGTAGAATTGTTCCGCGTCAGGTTAGGCGTGTTAACCCTACTGGTTGGCTTGGTGGCGAGCCTCGATAGAGGAGGAGTTTCTGTTGTTGCGGAGAGTCTTTGCCAATTTTACGTAGAATATTCTGCGTCGGGATCTAAAGATATTAATAAGCGCTTTGTGGCCTCTATAGGTTGTAGTACTACGTGTGGAGTGACACCTTGGTGAAGTGTGGCAAGCGGTTTGAAAGTACTTGGGCGTTTTGCTATTAGTCGATAATCGTCGCGAGGTATGTGAACCTCTTCATATCTCTTACAGCATGATATGTGTGAACTATGTAGTACGATGACGTCACGTGTGCTAAATGTATTTGATTGGTTTTAAAACATAAAGTGTTATAGCGGCTTTATGGGAAGTCGAGTTATAACTTGACTTTGTGTGGATAACAAATACTTTGTGGTTTCTAAAGGTAAGCCAGTTTGAATAATAAGCGGCTTGATATGTGTTAATAAGAACTTGAAGTATTTCAAAGATTTATGAATCGTTTTGAAAGAATGAATGAATAATACTTGAGTTTTGAAAGCTTAAGAGTTATACTAGCTTTATGGGAAGTTAGGTATAACGACTTAAGATGTTTTCTTGATTTGAATCCGAGAATGTGTATCGACAAACCAACTGCGGCGTTAATAAAGGAAAATGTATTGACTAATGAAGTATTATTAAAACCAGTAGAAACCTCCATCTGCGTAGAAGCTAGATGAGACAAAATGATATTACATTTCCTAGAACATGGTACGCTTAATAAGATTGATTATAAACAAGAATAACCTGCTCACGTATAAGACATATGTTTCTCAAAGCGTTTAAAGGAGAATTATGTTTTAAAGGACTAAAACTATGAACTCTGAAACCTTTTTCTAAAATGAGAAACTTGAGCATTGAAATTAGGCAAACTTGAGCGTTTGGAAAATAAGGTTGTTACTTGATTTTACAAAGGAAAGCATTTTGGTTTACTTAACAATGTTAGTCACTCAATTTTATACTACGGGTGTCGGGTGACCTTTGTAAAAGAAATGGATCTTAAAAAATTTATGGGCGTAGTACTTTAAGGTTAAAATCCGGACTTTGACATAAAATGAAAGTACGCTTGAGTCGTGTGTAACTTGCTTATACTTGTTGTTATGAAACTTGACCGTATTCGTGTGATAGCCTTGTTGCAAGTCTGCGGTTCACTCGACTACGGTTCATCCGGGAATGTATTTCACTTGATTCTGGTTAAATCAGGAATGTATTTCACTTGATTAGGGTTCATCAGGAATGTATTTCACTTGATTAGGATTAAATCCAGAGATGTATTCCTTGAGGCCAGGTTCGTCAGAATGTATTTCACTTGACTAAAGTTCATCAGAATGTATTCCACTCGACTACTGGCTCATAGGATGAGGCAGAATGTATTCCACCCTTTTCTATATTGGGTCCATAAGATGGGCGAGACACATTATCGTATCACATGATTTGTACCTAGGCGCCGGTGAGGAAGGAGTTCCACGGGCATGAGGGATGACTTTTAGGGCGTGAGTCCCTGACTTGACATGACTGCTCTTATGTTGTGAACTGTAGTTTGGTTATCATACATGTCTCATGCTTTATAGACTATTATGATTTCATTTACAGTATTTCTGATTTCATCATGCTTGGTACTGTTATGTGACCTCCTTGGTGCGTTAAATCTGGAGTAAAAGGTCTGTCAGTGTCGATCCACTTTAGGATCACCTTTGGCGTATTGGGAAGCTCGTTCCTTGGAGGCTTATCTTTTGGTATGTTACCAGTGCAGTAGATGCTTATACATTCGAGGGTATGGCGGAGCCACTGTCGTCATCACCGTTGTAAATCTTAAGTGCAACCTTTGTTGTAGGCGGGGTTTATAAAAAGGATAAGCTGTTGGTATTTATGTATATATGATGAAGGCATTTGTTTTGGTTGCTGTTTATTTATCTTTCTCTTAATTCATGTTCATGTTTTATTTCCGCTGATTTTCTGCGATATTGTATCGCTAGAATTGCGAGGTGAGGCACGATCCGGGCCGAGGTTAGTCGTGACAAAAGTGGTATCGAGGCGATTAGTTCTCGGAAAGTGTCTACGAACCGTGTCTAGTAGAGTCTTGATTATCGGTGTGTTGTGCACATCTATAATCGAGGCTATAGGACATTTAGGATTGGTTTCCATTCTTCTACATTACGAGATCGTGCCACAAAGTGTGTGATAAGTTGGGCCTGCGGCGTATTCCTTTCCTTTACCGATTATGCCTCGCGTAAGGCAGCCAGAACCAGATGGGCAAAGCTGATCGAGGAAATGCTGGTAGTGAATCTGAGGAGAAATGCGAGGCACGAGCCGTCGATGAGAGCAGTATGCCAGGCCCGGCGGGTTTTCGCAGCAAGCCTGCCCGGCTGTGAGTTTAGGCGCGGCGGTGGCTGCTGAGACTATAGTACACGAAACCTCGATCCACGGCTAGAGCCGATGAGATGGTAAGTACGAGAGATGGCCCGATTTTGCGAAGTCGTAGCGAAATATGAGATAAATTTGGATGCGATTTCCATTGTTGCTTACCGTAGATTACTTGCGGCGAGCGGTTGAGCTACGTGACTTTACGAGTTGCCGCCACGATGTTATGGATCGAGGCGAGATGACCCTCGGGAGTTTATCAAGCGACTACTGACGGATCATGAGTGATCGAGCCTCGAGCTGATCGGTGGTATTGAGTTCGCGTCAGTGCGTGATCTGCGATTGGTAGTTTGATCGTGGGGCTGTCAGGGAAGAGCATGCTTCCGGCGATTTGGGGCCGAGTTCTCGAGGCATTTCTTGCACATTTCTTGCCTCCACACGAGATGAGAGGCTCGGGCGACAAATTTTTGGCGTTGGCGGGGCGGGCGGGCGGTTAGAAAATCTGATGAGTTGATTGCGACTGCATTAGCTCGGTATGTTCCATGTAATGTGCGATATGGAGGGCCAGTACGGTCACGTCACCAGGGAGTGGAGCGATTGGCGAGAGGAAAGCTTATGCGGGTGTAGCCCTGCCCGGCATGGACATTGCCCGCGTACAAGCTTCATGCACTAGGATGTGAAGCACGGAGAAGGTCGGCGGAATGGCGAATCGGAAGGGGCGAGAAGGCGAAACGTCCGGGGTCGCTGGTAACTTCGAAAGGCGGACCGCCTGGCCGGCGATCTAGTTATGTACCTCACTTCGATCTGAAGTGGTCCTCCTCGGTCTTGGGGCGTTGGTATTGGGGCGGTGGTCGGAGCTCGAGAACTACAGTTCCGCCGGAGTTTTACGTGAGTCTTGCTTGACCGAGATTAAGTCGCCGATTGTGCGCGATGTGGCAAAGCAATCATCGAGAAATGTCGTCTTTTTCGCGGTGCTTGTTTCACCTGCGTGGTCGGAGCCGTGTGACGAGAGAGCGGCGTGCTTATAGGAGAGTGCGGCGGCTTGGCGCGACTGCCGGATCGATGGCGAGGTTCAAGCCGCGCCCCTGCAGTTATCGCGCCTGCGAGCGGACTTACGATAAGTGGAGCGGTAACCGGTATATCACTTAACCATCTAGAGTCTTGTATGTTTTGATGTTATGTTAATGTGTTAAGTGTTATATTCGGATAGCTTTGTGCTAAAATGTGATTTAGGAACTGGTTGAGGAAAAAGGAGTGCTTTGGGGGTGAAAATGATGAGACTTAGAATATTCTGATTGAGACCTTAGATGTAAAGCCGTCTTGAGTACAAGATTTTGCAGTGATCATGTCGAGTGCATTTTATGCCTAGAAAATATTGTGTGATAAGTCTACAGAGTTGGGTAAATGAAAGTGGTATCTTTCATGATGTGATTTATGCAAGGTTATTCGGATCGAAAGCTTGAAGTCGTAGCGTAGAGGCTCGGGTTGAGGGCGTGTTGCGTGTCAACGTAGCCGGAATAGGTGAAATTCAACTCTGGGTGGTCACTTGGTGGTAGGAGTCAGCTGACGTATGCCATACCGTATTTCAGGTATGCGTAAAGGAATCTTTGTCGCGACCGAAGACGCATGGTGGCACTATGCAGGGCGCTGAGTGAGTCAAACAACGTCGGAGAAAATCAGCGTGAAATTAAAACTATCGTACATGATAACCAATGAAAAGAGGAAGCGGGCTAACCAATGCGGTTACCTTTTACGAAAATAACTAACACTGAGCGATTACAATCCTGCTTGGCATCGATTACTCTGAGACCTCACAAAATTTTATAACATCTCACGGCCGGAGATGGCCGCCCATTACCACTTCCTGAATATACAAAAGTTCTACAACTTGAGGAAACCGTGCCAAATGACAAAGTCTCGAAGGAATGGAGACTTCGAGAAGCCGCAGCGATCCAAAGTGCGGATCAACAAGCGTGTATCTCGACTGCGGCATGACCGCGGCCCAGAAGAAGTCGATGCAACAGTCGCAGAGTATGCGAAACAGAAAATATCATACGTAAATGAAATCATAATAGTCTATAAGAGAAAGCAAGGAGACATGTATGATAACCAAACTCGATTACCGCGTATATCTGATTCGAGTCAAATCAAATCATCAATCGGGGACTGCGCCGAAAGATCATTACTCAGAGTGGGCCCAGCATGCTTGCGTAAGGCTGCAGCGTGTCGGTATGTCGACCCGATATGAAGATAGTACTGCACGGTGGGCGCATGCTCGTGGGCTGGCGTGTCGTTGTATGTCTGACGATAACAAGATAATACTCATTGTGGGCCAGCATCTTTCGTGGGCTGCAATGAGTCGGTATGTCGAACAAATACGAGATAATACTCGCTGTGGGCTGGCATGCACGTGGGCTACCCAGCGTGTCGGTATGTCAGAACAAATACCAGATAATACTCACTGTGGGCCAGCGTACCATTCGTGGGCTGCGGCGTGTCGGTATGTCCAAGCAGTTTACAAGATAACCTTTTCCGCAATAGAAAGGCGTGCCAGTGAGGCTGCAGCGTGTCGATATGTCCCGAAGGATCAATATAGTGGACAGGCATACGGTGGGCTACCCAGCGTGTCGATATGTCCGTCATACGCGATATCCGGCCCTCGTCGAGAGACTCGGTAGCACAGAAGTCAAACGCGCGCGACAACCAATGTGAAACTATCACCAGCTGGCACGAAGGCCAGTTACACAACTCAAAGTACCTTCGTTTAAGTCAACAAACCGGGTTCAACCCCAAAATACTACATTCTTTCCTGCGCTTGAAGACCTGCTCTTTGCATTAGAAACCGTGCGATACTATCACACGTGGTATCACGCACATTATTTAAAACCGTGCTTGAACACAATTAACATAACGTCAAGTATACCTTTTAAAAAGTCGAGTAATTAACTCGGCTTTAAGTCAGTATTCCTACCTTTTAAAACCAAGTCATTTACTTTTCCCTTAAGAAAAGTTCGATATTTGAAAACAAGTGATTTATACTTTCGAACTCAAGTTACTTCTCTTTTCCAAAATCCGATTACATTATCCTTTGCGATCCGTTAAGTTCATTCTTTTGGAATTTTAGAAAAGTCGAACTTGTTATCAATGATTCTCGTTCAATGACCGTGATCTAGGAAATGTAATATCATTTTGTCTTATCTTAGTTTCTATGCGGATGAGTTCTCTTTGGTTTTAATATAATCGATTAGTGAAACCATTTCCTTTAATAAGTATTTATGATGGTGTATTCGATACTTGTTCCCAACTTTGAAATCCATTTCACATTAACATGCCGTTATACCTAACTTACAAGCTAGTATAACTCTTAAGTTTTCAAAACCAAGTATTACTCATTACTCATGAATGAGGTTTTACAACTTTTGAATACATTACAAAACTTTCACAATTCTAAGTTAAGTCTCTTATCTTACAAGATCAGAGTCTCTTAACTTCTGCAATCAACAATGGATTCTTTTACTCATAAAGTTGTTATAATGACTTCCCATAAAGCGGGTATAACTTTTATGTTTTAAACCAACGATTACCACGTAAACATTTATGAGACCGAGAGGGCTCATTCTTTGCTGCAGAGTGCCCATTACTAACGGATAAGACACTACTCTTTGCACAATGAAGCCTACGCCAGTAACAAGTCAGAACCACGATTTGGAAAATCAATTTCCTTTAACTTTGCGTCGTCAGCGCTATATATTTCCAAATAGTCATCTTGAAGAGGATAGGAAGAATCGCATACCTCGCGGCGATTGCGAGCCAATAAAGCAAAGCGCCGCGATATTGAACCGCCCGAGTAGGATCGCTACTGCGTGGCGCCTCAATCTATAAGGGTCGTAAGACATCTATTAACTTCTGGTTAGAGCAGTAGAATAAGCTAAAAGCAAAGCCCACGGGTTCTACGGAACTTACTACCTTTATCGAGTCGAAAGCTTGGTAACGATTTCTAAACCGCTTTTCAATTCTCTTTCAATTCAAGTTTTAGGTTAACATGATGTCTAACCTAAACGTCTTGACTACCACAATTTCCCTTACATACAACATGCGACTAACTTTGTCACCAAAAGGTAGTTCTGATCTTAAGGCTAACATGCCCGAGCCGGTTTTCCACGGGACAGCGAGATCGAATCCGTGCAATATAAAAGCGACCTCGAGCTCGACTCTAAACTACTAAATAAAAAACCTCGAGGCTACATCTATACTACTAAAATAAAGCCTCGAGCTCACATCTATACTACTAAAATAATGACCTTAGGCTCGTAACTTGAGAAGAAACTTTTACCTTAAGGAATAGCCACTAAAGCCTTTTTCTTCCACTCTTTCAAAATCAAAATCGCTCACGAGCGTTACCCACGGGTTTACCCTTTTTTTCTTCTTGCCGCCCAACAATCTCCTGCAAGCTAGGTTTTCTTCCCAAAACTAGAGAAGGAGAGGGTTTCCATGGAAGGGTTTTGAAATGAAATGAAATGGAATGGCGAAGTCTTCCAGACTTGGCCCTAAAATAGGACCACTAACGATAAAAGGATGGGAGGACGCTTGTCACCTCCATAGGTTATAAACGAAATATCCCTGTTTTTCGTCACTACTGCAAAATCCGCCTCGGCGTGCCAGCCACTTGTGGCGCCATGGCATTTCAACTCGAAAATAAATCTTCGCGTCGTGTGCGACCATTCGGCGCCCGCGGCGTACTACAACCTGTGACCCCGTTACAAGCGGCGCGCGGCACTGCGATCGGTAACACCTTCGCTGTACCCACTGTCAGCAAGGCTGCTGCGACTGACTGCGCGCAAACTTTAAGAAACTTCCATAACTTTTGACTCAGATGTCGATCGGCGAGCGGTTTGTTGCGTTGGGATCTAGATTTAACGGGCTACACATTAGGCTTTTAAACACCTCGAAATTCTTAACAAGCTGGGGTACAACACTCGAGGTAAACTAAAAATCCGTCCAACACGTTTGTCAACTTATCTATCTTACAGAATTTCTGAGGTGTAACATTCTTCCTTAGAAACGTGCGTCGAATGTTCCTTCTAAATCTTGAGAACAAATGCGCGGTATAGTCTTGCTCTACTATACCTGCAAAAACTCATTTATGCCTCTGCGTGGCCATAATATAGAAATCACGCGTCTCGAATTCCGATTGGAAATCACCTCTAACGTGCAAGCATCAACATTTTCTCTCCTTGGTCAAAGGATACTCTCCTTTCGGCGTACCTTGTACACTCGCACCCCTGCAGTACCGCGTTCCAATTAGATCCTTTGCTTAGTTTCTACCACCTTGGAGTCACTCACCTCGACTCGTCCGTCTTACTAATCCCGTCATGGAAGCTACCGCTCCATGGTAAATGCCGTGGAATGCATCGCCTGAAACTCCGTGTATACCATACCTTTCAAGCAAGGATTAACGATGAGAGCTTCTACCCGGCGACCTTACATCTAAGGTCTCATCATTATAAATTCTAAGGTTCAAATTTTTTCTCATCCCCAACTTACCCTCTTTAATAACCGTGCTTCCAAATCCATTATATCTGTAGCTACGAGCATAGCACTTTGTGCATCGCATCATGACATCAAAGCATACAATACACAGAGGGTTAAGAACATACCTTAACTGTTGCTTCACTTCCGCTCTTGTCGCTTGCTACTGTTCTTTCGACACGCCGCCTGAGAGGAGGTAGATAGATCCTTGATCTGAAGGCTGAATCTCGACCTCGCGCTATCTCTGGTGGGACAATTCCTTGCAAAATGGCGGTGGCGCGTGTAAAGCAGATTCCCTAATAGCGACCTCCCGTCATTGGGGCCTACCACGATAGTCCGCAGCGAGGTAAGGGTGGTCCCGTCAGGCTAACGTCACGATCCCCAAAACTTGAAACCTTGGAGCCACGACCTGCTCGCAGATTTTTCGAGCGTCACGGCGGCGAGGTGGAGCACTCCGTCTTGGAGGAGGCGCAACTAACTGCACCTTTGAGAGGCTGCCGAAAGGTCACAAGGACCTGTTGCCTTGGCCACTCTGTGATCTTGGTCGTTCGTGACTCTCGTGCCTCGCATCCAGTGCACGTGAGCTGCGTGCGAGCGATGTCCGTGCGGTGAAGAGCTACTCGAGCAACTCTGCGCAAATAGTCATCAAGCCTGTGACATGGCGGTGCACTCTGTCCTCCGTATCGGCTATGCAGCGGGGGCGTGCTGGGAGCTAGTGAGTTAAACTCGCGTTGTACTCTCTGGCGAGCAATGCGCGTTACGCCTCAGCGTCAAAAATCACCGGCCGAGTCCTCGCCGTGGAGGCAAAAATGCAAGAAATGCCTCGAAAACTTCGTCCCGTCTACTTGGAAGTGGTACCTCCCGGACAGCTCGCCAGATCAAACGGTCATTGCGGTATCACGCGGCCGATGCGAACCTAGGACACGACTCGGTCTCCGTGCCTTGATCAACTCTCGTGATCGCATTGTATGGCTGTCGGATGAACTCCTGCGGATCATCCTCGGGCCTCGACGTAGAACTCTGGCGGGCACTGACTCGAAAGTCCGCGACCTCGAGCTATCCGATCTCGGGTGAACGGCTGGTGCTCTTTGGAGCTGCTGCGTCGGCCTATCGCCGTGTCGGCCTGACCACGGCCAATAAGCGGGCCACTCGCGTAACCCGTCTCATACGCTCGGGCCGTGGGGTGGAGGCTCGAATCTTGTGGTCTCTGAGGCCATTTGCTCTGCTCGCGACTCCTGTGCTGCCTTGCCCAGGCCTGTTTGCACTTCGCGAGAGGCATAAGCGGTAAAAAGCGAAACCGTCGGAGGGTCGACTTACACCTCGACTACAAGAGCACGATCTCGGAATGAGAAGAATAGAAACCAATCCTAAATGTCCATGACCTCACGATTATAGATGTGGTGCACAACGCATCGATGTCGAACTACTGAAACGCGATGCGTAGACCTTTCAGAGGACTAGCGCTCGATACCAACATCGCGACGAAAGACGCGGTGGTGCCTTACGGGCACCCAGTAGTCAACAATGTCGGAGAAAATCGCGGAAATTAAAACTCGTACATGATAACCAATGAAAAGAAGCGAGGCTAACTTGATGGTTATTTTACGAAAATAACTAACACGAGCGATTACAATCCACTTGGCATCGATCTACAGGACCTCTAAGAATTTTTATAACATCTCGGCGGGCGGGCCGCCCGTACCACGAATGTACAAAAGTTCTACAACGACGTACCAAATGACAAAGTCTCTCCAGAAGAGAATGGAGCTTTGCGAGAAGGCCGAGCAGATCGAAAATGCGGATCAACAAGCGATGTATCTCGACCTGCGGCGTGAGCGCGGCCGAAGAAGTCGGTCACAACGAGTGCAGGTATGCGAAGCGAGAAAATATCGTAAGTAAATCATAATAGTCTATAAGGAAAGCGGAGACATGTATGATAACGAACTCTGATGCACAGCGTATATACGATTCGATCCGAAATCAAATCCCCTTTTGTCAGTCGAGGACTCGCGCCAGAAAGATCATTACTCCAGTGGGTAGCATGCTCGTAGGCTACGGCGTGTCGATATATCTGACCCAATAACAAGATAGTACTTCGCGGTGGGCGCATACTGCGTGGGCTACCCAGCGTGTCGGTATGTCCCGATTGATAACAAGATAATACTTTCATTTTGTGAGCGCGTACTGGTGGGCTACCCAGCCGGTGTCGGTATGTCGAGCAAATACCCGAGATAATACTCGCTGTGGTAGCGTACTCGTGGGCTGCAGCGTGTGGTAATGTCGAACAAATACCGAATAATACTCGCGTGGGCGCGTACTGCGTGGGCTACCCAGCGTGTCGGTATGTCGGAAACCGGATTTACAAGATATGACTCACAATAGAAGCATACGGTAGGCTGACGTGTCGATATGTCCCGAAGGATCAATATGGTGGAAGCATGCGTGGGCTACCCAGCGATGTCGATATGTCCGTCATACCAGCTTGATCTCCAGGCCTCGTCGAGAGACTTCGGTGCACAAAGTCAAGCACTTGCACAACAACAAAACTATCACCGCAGGCAGAGTTACCACGCGACTGAAAGTACGCCCGTTTAAGTCAACATGGCGGGTTCGACCCCAAAATACTACATTCTTTCCTGCAGCTTCAAAGGACTCTCTTTGCGTAGAAACCGTACGATACTATCACTGTAGTATCACGCATTCATGTTTAAAACGCACGTGCTTGAGCACGAATTAACATAGCTTGTCCAGTATACGCTTTTAAAAGTCAGTAATTAACTCGCTTTAAGGTCAAAGTATTCCTGCCTTTTAAAACCAAGTCATTACTTTTCCCTTAAGAAAAGTTAGATATTCGAAACAAGTGATTTATACTTTCAAACTCAAGTTACTTCTCTTTTCCAAAATCCGAGTACATTATCGCACACAATCCATTAAGTTCGTTCTTTTGGAGATTTTAAGAAAAGTGAAACTTATTATCAATGATTCTCGTTCAAGCGACCATGATCTAGGAAATGTAATATCATTTTTGTCTTATCTTAGTTTCTATCGCGGATGAGGTTTCTCTTGGTTTAATATAATCGATTAAGTGAAGCCGAATTTCCTTTATTAGTATTTGCGATGGTGTGTTCGATACTTGTTCCCCAGCAGCACCGAAATCCATTTCACATTCTTATGCGGTTATACCTAACTTCATAAAAAGCTAGTATAACTCTTAAGTTTTCCTGAGCCAATAGTATTACTCATTACTTCATGAATGAGGTTTTACAACACTTTTGAATACATTCTACAAAACTTTTCATGATTCTAAGTTAAAATCTGCTTATCTTTACAAGATCCGAAGTCTCTTAACTTCTACCAATCAAACAACACGTTCTTTTACTCACATGAAAGTTGTTATAGCGACTTCACATTAAAAGCTAGTTATAGCCCGCACTTTGTATGTTTAAATAACCAATTACCACGTAAACATTTATGAGACCAAAGAGGGCTAAAGTTCTTTCTTGGCAAAGGTGCCATTCTTAACGGATAAGACTTACTCTTTCTTCTTTTTAATGAAATACTTTACGCTTCATAACAAGTCAAGACACAATTTGGAAAATCAATTTCCTTTAACACGTCGTCAACCCGGCTATATATTTCACAAATAGTCATCTTTGAAGAGGATAGGAAGAATCCGCATCACCTCGCTGACGATTGTAGACAGTGAAAAGCCAAAAGCAGCCCCGCATTATTGAACCGCTTGAGTAGGATCTGGCTACTCGTAGCGCCTCCAATCTATAAGAATTCGTAAGACATCTATTAACTTCTAGTTTCGAGCGTATAAGCTAGGTAAGCAAAGCCCACGGAGTTACTGCAGACTTACCTGCGCTATCAGTAGAAAGCGAGTAACCCATTCTAAACCGCTTTTCAATTCTCTTTCGATTCAAGTTTTAGGTTAACATGATGTCTAACCTAAACATCTTCAACTACCACAATTTCCGCTTCTATACATGACAATCATCGGCAAACTAACTTTGTCACCAAAAGTGAATTCACAATCTTAAGGCTAACATGCCCATGCCCGGCGGTTTTCCACCCAGGACAACCAGATCGAATCCAAATCCGATACAATATAAAGCGACCTCGAGCTCGGCTTCACAAACTACTAAAATAAACGGCCTCGGGCTACATCTAACATACTAAAATAAATGACCTCGATCATCTATACTACTAAAATAAAAATGACCTGGGGCTGGCGTCTATCTTACTAAAATCAGCATTATAATTTCATCTATACTACTAAATAAAAACGGCCTGAGCTCGTAACCAAGAGAAAACTTTTTGTAGAGATAGCCCATGAAAAGCCTTTTTCTTCACCTCTTCCGAGTCAAAATCGCTCACAGCGTTACCCAGCGGGATTTACCCACACTTTTTCTTGCTACCAAAAAGCACTTGACAATCTCGCTATACAAGTAGGTTTTCTTAAACTGACTGAGAAGGAGAGGTTTCCATGGAAGAATTTTGAAATGAAATGAAATGGAATGGCAAGTCTTCCCAAGACAATGGCCTAAAATGGGACCACTTACTACGATAAAAGGATGGGAGGACAGCATGTCACTCCGCATGAGTTATAAACAGAAATATCTGTTTTTTCGTCACTTAGCATAAAAATCAGCCGCACCGTGCGCGGCCGCCACGTAGCCGCCGGCGGCTCCGCTCGAAAATAAATCTTCGCGATCAGTCGGTAGTGTGACTTGCCAAGTCAGTGCGACCACAGATTCAGCAGCGGCCTCACTGACCCTAATGACCAGGTACAATTGCGCGCGCGCCATGCGATCGTAGCCGCGTATGGCACCGCATCTGCGAAAGCTGCTGCGGCTTTATTTGCGTAAGCAGAAGCTTGAAAACTTCCATGGCACGGCTCAGATGTCCAATCGGCGAGCGGTTTGTTGCGTTGGGATCTAGATTTATGAAGGGCCTACACCGTTAAGGCTTTTAAACACTATCAGGAAATTCTTAACAGGCTGGGGTACAACACTCCAAGAGTAAACTAAAAATCCGTCCAACACGTGTTGTCAGCTTACTCTATCTTACAGAAGATTTCGAGGTGTAGCTAAATACGTACAAAAAGTTTTGGTCTTAAGTTAGGCCTTGGAGGCGATTTTAGGTACCTGACTCACAAAAGCGAAACGGTTTAGGCGAAGCGTTTCCACGAGCTTTCATAGGATAAATTAAAAATTTTGCTGTCGTTCTGCTTATTTTTGCGGATTTTTCGAGAGGCGTAACACTACTGGACCAATGAGAGGCGACACTTTCCACCTCTCATTTGGTGGACTTCAATCGCGGCAATAGAAGTGCGATTGGATGCCAAACTTACTTGTCATAAAGTTGGCTAGATATTTTTGTGTGCAAGTTGTACGAATGGACAACACATAATCCTGCTTCACAACTTGCCTTAGCCATGGCCTAATCTTGGTTTTATTGGTTGCCATGTCTTGACTCTCATAAATACCCCACTTGTTGAAGAAGAGTTATTTCATCCTAAATTGGAAAGCTGATCTACCTAAGTCTCAAATCACTCCCCCTCTCACAACTTGTTTGTTGCGTCCAAACCACGCCACTCACTTGAGAGAAGCTTGGTAAGAAATTACCAGCTACCTTTTATGCTTTGTGAAACCAACCCCCTCACTTCGATAGAAAAGTTGCCTTAACGTATTGTTATAATGCCCAAAATACCTAGCCCGAATACCTTAGCCTTAACAGTAGAAGTTGTGAAGAACTTTAAGGTTTCATGGAGCATCTGACTTAAGAGCAAAAAACGCTTGCTCGGTATGACTCTAGGATATTGGAGCTTCCGAGGAGTAACTAATCCTAACCTCTTGCACTTGAATTAAAAAGAATAATCAAGCGTACTACTACATGAAGAATTTGTTTTCTTGATGAACTTATATAACTATTAAGGTAGAGATGGGTTGTCTTCACCTTAGACTTTAAGTCAAATTGAGGACCTTTCTCTTGTTTAGAATGACTCTAGAATAGTCTAGACCTTGATAGATATACGCATGACTATTACATAGGAGCTGATTCTCTGCCTTGTGTGACATACTCGACTTGGCGGTGGATTTCAGTAGTGAGAAGGTATGTGATTCTTCCTAAAGCATGATATTTTACAATATGTATATAGTACCAGTAGGCGTACATGTATTAATGTGCGAATAGCCGCTACGGCCCGATGCCTCACGGCTTAAGCAACTGAATAATACTTACGGCAATGCCTCGACAAGCCCTAAATAATAAAGAGAGCGAAAACATTTCAAAGAAATTTACTGCGAACCATTTATTAACGAGAAGAGAACTAATTGGTTTTTAAGCGGAAGCTTAAGAGTTATACTAGCTTTATGGGAAGTAAATATAACAACATAAGATTGATAAAAAGAAACAAGTTTGCCTATGTGTTTATATGAGACTTATATTGTGAATAGAAGATGGTTTGATAGGTAGACATGATATGATGCTATGTGTGTTAGTATCTTTATAACGTTGAGTATAGAGTGAGTATCTGTTGTGCTTGTGTTACTTAAAGGTAAGTTGTTATGCTAGTATCACTATCGCTCCTTTCTTGAGATGATCTTCAGGAGTTAAAACGCCTACGATCGATGCGGGGTAGACTTCCGAGCTGATGCAGGACCCGGTCGAGTTAGAGAATACCTCATCTGCGGGTCCCGAGGCCTATCTTGGAGCGAACACGAGAGTTCGAGTTAGTATGCGGGGTTATACCGTGCATGCGGTGCGTGTGGCCCGTCTGCGGTGACCAGTGAGTCGGGGCGATCTTGGGGAGTAGCTACCTTTACCGATGCGGGGTTATACACCATGCGGGCCCATGTGGTAGCAGCCTATCTTGGACTCAAGGGAGTCGAGATTGAAACTTGCGAGAATGATGATGAGGCGTAGTGGCTGCTTTGTTCGATCATTCGCGACACTAGACGAAGACTCGTATTCTGATTACTATTGTTGCTCTTGTTTTTGGTGATGTAGCGCGCTATGTGCGATTTAAGCCTTAGTTGTTTCATACATCTTGTATGAAGTGGTTTACTAAAAATGATATGTTTCATTGTTAAGTACTTTCTACGATTTACGCATACTTAGTACACATTGTTATGCTGGCCTCGCTTCGAGAGGCTGCGTTCGTCTTGCATGGTAAGGGCAAGCGGCATGGTGCTAGATCCGGCGTCACCCAGGATCTACTACGTTGGTGTCGGGAGCCTCCATCTTGCTTAGGAGGCTCTGCACTTTAGTATGATCTCACTGTTGTAGTTGTTTTTATGGAGTCCCGAGGGTATGGACGGGGCACTGTCCGCCGTAGTTAATATATTTCCTTAGAAGTGCATCAATGCATGTTATCTGATTATCGGATATAGCGCACTAAAACATGATTATATATATATCTTTTAAAGGCCAGGCGTTTTCTCCAAAAATCGTATCTTGTTTTATAAACCCATTGTTTCATGTCTTGCTTTATGTTTCCAGTGATTACTCTGATGTACTTATGACTTAGATTGCCGGTAAGAAGCTGATCACGAGCCGGAATGGAGTGCCGTGACAAAAGTGAGTATCGAGCGATTAATCCCTCGGAAAGTGTCTGACAAGTATCTAGTAGTGCTTGATTATCGGTGTGTTGTGCTGCACGCGATGTCCAGGAGGCTATAGGATATTTAAGTTAGTTTCCATTCTTCTCATTAAGAGATCGTGCTTTAGAGTGTGTTATAGGTTGGACCCACTAACGTATTCCTTTCTATGTAACGATTGTCCTCGCGTAAGGCAACCGGGCGGAAGGCCAAAGCGTAGGAAGCGCTAGCGAGACACCAGTCCCAATCCCGAGGCTCGAGCCCGGTCCTATACGAGGCGGCGGGTTCTGTAGCAGCCGCCCGGCCAAACACGACCGCGGTACGGCGCCTCACTGTCACGGCTGGGGCGGAGGAGTTAGGAGCTCTGAGAGATAGCCAGCACAGCTAAAGTTGTGGCCGTCGAGAGGTGGATCACGGCCGGGTTCCGGCTCGGCTCCCGTCGTACCGTTGTTCACCGGCCGAGAGAGTTTGAGGCTCTACGAGACTTCTTGAGTTATGGCAGCCGGTTTTATGGGTGTAGGAGGATGATCGCGAGTTCTCCGTCGGTCGAAGGATTTTGAGAGTGATCGGTGTCGGGCCGAGTTAGTGATCTTTGGATTTCACATAAGGAATGTGCGTGACCGCGATCGATTGGTTTGATTCATGAGAGTTATCCGGGAAACCGCAGCGTGTGCAGCCACTTGGATGAGTTACCGGAGGCTTCGCCTGCTCAGCACCTCGCGGATGAGGAGGCGGCGGTGATAGATTTTACTCCGGCGAAGGGCCTTGTGTCGTGGGAAACTGATGTCGAGTTTGATTCATTGGCTCGATATGTCCCGGCATTGGTACTTGATATGGAGGATGAGGTGCGCGTATGTCGCAGGGCTGAAGGCGGTATATGGCGAGTCGTGTGCGGGGTTTCTCTCCGGCCAGAGTATGGACATTACCGCGTCTGCGAGCTCGGCGCCGCCAGATCACGAGGCGCGAGGTCGGCGAGTGGGCCGCGGCCCGTGAGAAGAAGGCGAGGCGGGAGGTAACCACGGTGGTTATCGTGGTGGCGGTACTCGGCGGCCAATGATCCTAGGTCGCACCGGCCCGGCCTGAGCACTCCTGCCGCAAATCCTCAGCCATGACCAGCGATTTTGGCGAACGGGCCCCGGGGCTTGAGGAGCGTCGAAGTCGCAGTGCTTGGCGCTCGGGACCACCCGGGTGTGGCGCGTCACGGTAGATCCATTCTGGGAAGTG
The DNA here is from genome assembly GCA_029844215.1 of Przewalskia tangutica. NCBI lineage: Eukaryota > Viridiplantae > Streptophyta > Magnoliopsida > Solanales > Solanaceae > Przewalskia > Przewalskia tangutica. Next base: position 85,596,387 of record CM056720.1, on the reverse strand, counting down.
TGGTACTACCCTTTTGGATCTGGTTGTAGCGTGATTGGCGGTCGCTGCGCGAGGAAAGCTTGTCAGGCCAGAGGCGAGAAGGCCGGGTGTGGCGGTGGAAGACTCGACGCAGGTTACGTGCCGGCCAACGCCGTCATCTCCTACGATTACGCCCGGGCGTGGGTGCTTCGTAGGTCGGCCAGTCGCGGCGAGTGGCTCGGTCGATTCTAGCGGTCTCGAACGCGTTTATGCTTTGTCGGTAGAAGGAAGAGCGGGGATCGGAGGCCCTCGCGAAGTGTAAATCACGGTACCTTATCGGTTTACAGGTTTTGATATTTATGCCTTGATAGATCCAAGGTTCTACTCGTCTATATATCTCCCACTTGTTGCTAGTAGGATAGGGATAGAGCACGAGTCCATGGGCAGTTAAAGTAGCGCCTACGCGTTGATTCGGTGGTAGCTCGGCGGGTATATAGAACTTTACCACGTGACCATTCACGGTCGTCGGAACCTGGCGAAACTTGATAGAGTTGGAGATGATTGACTTTGGCGTGATTATGGGGATGGATTGGCTAGCCTCTTGCTATGCCAATGTAGGCTCTGCGAGGAAAGTAATGCAGTTCCGATTTCTGAGAGGCCGGTTGTTGAGTGGGAGAACGCGGTATCGGCAGAGGTAGGTTTATTTCTGCCTCGGTAGGAAGATGGTGCGAGAAGGGGTATATCTACCCATCTAGTTCGGGTGTTTGTCTTGAGGCTGCGGTACCAGTTTTAAAGTCGATTCCGATGGTATTTGAGTTCCCGGGACGTGTTTCGAGATGACCTCGGGTATCACTCACGAGAGGAGATCGAGTTTTGTATTGATGTGTTGCGGATGCACAACTGGCTATTTCCATTCGCCATGCGAATGGCCCATGCCCTGGGAGTTGAGAGAGGGATTGAAGGATCGGCTTAGGGTTTGCTAGAAAGGAGAAGAGCCATTAGGCTAGTGTTTCTCCGCAGGGCCTTCGTATTGCATTGAAGAAGAAGGGCGGGCGCCTTTGCGCGTATTATTAATGTCGATCTGACTGGTGAACAGGTGACCATTAAACGAGATACCCCGCTACAGGATTGATGATTTGTTCGACCCGGTTCGCAAGGATGCGAGATGTTTCTCGAATTGATCTGCGATCGGGCTATCATCAGTGCGAGTCGAGAGGTGGATGTCCACTAGGAGCTGCGTCAGGACGTCACGGGCATTATGAGTTGGAAGGTCATGTCTTTGGGTTGACGATGCTCGTGGTGCGTGGATTTTGATGACGAGTGTTCAAACCATTTTGAACGCGTTTGTGATAGTGTTCATTGATGATATCTTGGTTTATTCTGCTCGAAGCGAGGCGTCACGGAGCGTTTGAGGAAGCCATCTTTGTGATTCTCGGGACCAGTGATTTATGCGCCAAGTTTTCCAAATGTGAGTTTTGGTTGACGATGGCGTTTCTTAGGCATATTAGCCGGAGTGATGGCGTTCCGAGTTGATCTGGCGAGATCGAGCGATCGAGGACTTGGCAGCTGAACTCTCTCGTAGAGGTTAGCGATTTCACGGGCGCGCGGTATTGCTCGGTTCGTGGAAGTTTGCTTATGCTATCTGCACCGTTGGCTAGGTGACTCGGAAGCGACCAAGTTTGATGGTGATGCTTGTGGCCGGGGTTTCGATTCTTTGAAAGAAAGGCGAAGTGGCGCCCAAGTTCTTACTCTTCGGAGGAGGTCAGGATGGTTATATCGTGTATTGTGATCGTCGGGGCATCGGGTTGGGATGTGTGTTGATCTGACGTGCGAGAGTTATAGCATATGCATCAGAGCGGTGGAAAAGAACTTATAGATTATACGTCTTGGGAAGGAGCATTCGGAATGAATGTTTTACAGGAAGGAGAATGTTATGCCACACGTATTTCCGAGTATATGCGTAAAGGAATACGTCAAAAAGTTTTAGTCTTAAAGTTAGGCCTTGGGCGATTTTTAGGCACTGACTCGCCTGTGAAGCGGTTTTTCAAGCGAAGCGTTTCCAGCTTTCATAGGATAAATTCGCTATGTCATTTCTTATTTTGCGGTTTTTAGAGACGTAACACTTTGGACCAATGAGAAGCGACACTTCACCCATTGGTGGATATCCACGATAGGGCGATTGGATGCCAAGCCTTGTCATAGAAGTTGGCTAGATATTTTGTGTGCAAAGTTGGCCGAGAGACACTTGCGCAAATCCTCGCCCCTTCAACGCCTTGCAGCAGCTAATCTTGGCCATTGGTTGGCCGTGTCTTGACTATAAATACACTTGTTGAAGAGTTATTTCATCCCTAAATTAGGCAATCTACCTGAGTCTCAAATCCTCCTCTCCCTCTTGTTGTTTACGTCCAAACCCACTCCCTCCAGCGAAGCTTAGCAGGGCTACCACGCTACTAACTGGCAGAAACCCAGCCCCACTTGGTAGAAAAGTTGCCTTCTTGTATTGTTATAATGCCCAAAATACCTAGCCCAAATACCTTAGCCACTTAGTAGAAGTTGTGAAGAACTTCTAAGGTTTCATAGCTAGGCATCTGACTTAGGAGCGAAACCTTGCTCAGTGTATTTCTAGGATATTATTGGGCTTCAGGAGTAACTAATCCTAACCCTCTTTTGAATTAAAGAATAATCAAAATGCACTTACATAGAATTTGTTTTCTGATGAACTTATATAACTCATGGGTAGGGTTGTCTTTGCCCATGACTTTCGAATTGAGGACCTACGTTTAGAATGACCTCTGGAATAGTCTAGACCTTGATAGATATCTGTGACTATTATTGAAAGTGATTCTGTATGCATGACATACTCGACTTGGCGGTGGATTTGTGAGAAGGTATGTGATTCTTCCTAAAGCATGATATTTTACAATATGTATATAATGCGATGAAGCGTGCGTGTGTTATTGAATAATACTTACGGCGTGCCTGTGGCTTAAGCTTTGAATAATACTTCGGCGATACCTCGGCTTAAGCTAAATAATAAAGCGAAAACATTTCAAAGGACTGAACCATTTATTATGAAGAGAACTAATTGGTTTTTAAGCGAAGCTTAAGAGTTATACTAGCTTTGTGAGAAGTAAGTATAACCACAAGATTGATAAAAGAAACAAGTTTGCCTATGTGTTTATATGGACTTATATTGTGAATAAGAAGATGGTTTGATAGGTAGACATGATATGATGCTATGTGTGTTAGTATCTTTGTAGCGTTGGTATAGGTGAGTATCTTTGTTGTGCTTGTGTTACTTAAAGGTAAGTTGTTATGCTAGTATACTATGCACCGCTCTTGAGATGATCTGGGGTTAAAGCGCCTCCGTCGGGGTAGGCTTCGGTGATGCAGGACCGTGGTCGAAATGCCTGCAAATGCGGGTCGAGGGCCTATCGCGACTACGAGGGTTCAGTTAGTATGCGGGGTTATACCTCATGCGATGCTGTGTGGCGTCGCGGACGGAGTCGGGGCGATGGGGAGTAGCTACACCGATGCGGGGTTATACCTCATGCGGGCCCGTGAGTGGCCTATGCGGACTCAGTCGAGTTGAAACACGAGAATGATGATAGAGGCGAGTGGCCTGTTTGATCATTCGGCCTGAACAGGCTCATTCTGATTACTATTGTTGCTCTTGTTTGTGATGTAGCACTATATGCGGTTTACCCGGTTATTTCATACATGTATGGCCCGGTTTTAAAAAATGATATGTTTCATTTAAGTACTTTCTGATTCGCATACTTAGTACAGTATGCAGCCTCCGACCTTGCGTTCATCTGCGGTAAGGCAGCGGAGTGCTGAATCACGCGTCCTTAGGATCTCTGCGTTGGTGTCGGGGCTCGTCTCTTGGAGCTCTGCTTTTGGTATGATCTCCATATTTGTAGTTAGTTTACATGCGATCGAGGTATGGCGGGGACATCGCCATAGTTCATATATTTCCTTAGAAGTGCATGATCGTATGTTATGCGATTGTCGGATGTATTCTTAAAAACATGATTATATATATATCTTAGAAAGGCGCGTTTTCTCACAAAAATCGTGTCTTGTTTTATAAAGCATTTCATGTCTTGCTTTATGTTTCGATTACTACGATGTATGACTACTTAGGTGCCCAGTAAGGCACGATCACGAACCGAGAATGGGTAGTCGTAGCGATCGCGAAAGTCTTCAGGCAGTTTAGATGACACGTCGTGAGTTTCGTGGATATGTTAGACGCAGGCGGATCGTGAAGGCGGAAGTGGCCTTAAGGAAGATCGAGGCTAGTAAGATGACCAAGTTTGGGTAGTGACTCAGTTTTGAAGCGAAGTATGGTGCGTATACTAGAAGAGTTCGGTGTTAGGAAAGTCTGACGGAAGAGTAGAGGCGAACATGTATTGCGAGCATAGATATGATGCATTTCTTGTGAAGGGAGAAGGTCACGAGAAGGATGAATATTTTTAGACCTCGGGGATCGCGTGCGATCGGTACCATTTGTTGGGTCGCGGGAATGACACTAGAACCTCGCGGCAAAGTGACAAAAGTTTGTGATGTTGAGGTGTTTCCTCGTGGACTTGGATGTAAGTATTTGCGGGTGTTTAGTGGCGGTTGTGGCGATGCAGCTTATTAGAAGAACTTTATCGTTATCTCTTGTCGCGAGAAGGAACATTAGGACGAATGTTTCTAAGGAGAGAAATGTTATACCAGTATTTCAGTATGCGTGGCGCATCGTATTATAATTGAGCCTTAAAGTTGGCTAGTTTGAAATTTGTGACACCCGATTAGAGTCGTTTTACGTGAAGCGTTTCCCACGGACTTCGTAGGGAAAATTCCGGCTATGTCATTTTTAATTTTGCGGATTTTTAGAGAGGCGTAACATTTTGGACAGCGAGAGGGTGACGCTTGTCACCGCCATTAACATGTTAGACGGACGAAATGGGCAAGGATTAGCGTTTGTGTTGAATTGTGGTCAAGGTTAGGTAGGATATTTTGTGTAGATGGATAAGGTTTCACGTGGCTTAATCTTGGCACTTACATACAACTTGTATGCACTTGTCTTCGTCTTGGCCATTGGTTGGCCTTCGCGACCTATAAATACCCGCTTAGTTGATGAACTTTCTTCGTCAAAACTTGAGCAATCTACAAGTCTCAAAATACTCCCTCCTGCTTACTTTCGTCAGCCACATTACCCACAGCCGAAGCGCTTGGCGAGAGGTATACCACTGCTAGTTGTCGTATAAATACCCACTTTGTGGTATAGAAATACTCTCCAGTATTGTTATAATGCCAATACCAGCCCAGCTGAAATACGCTTGTAGTATTCCCGAGGTTACACTTTTACAAAAGCAGGAAAATACTATTATACTTCCTCGATCCACCAGCGAAACCTAAGTAAATCTTCACGTAGTTGAAGTTATAAGTAGAAGTTGGTTAGAACTTCTAAGGGTTGTTTAGGTAGGCGGGTCGGGCTCGGAGTAGGAGCTAAACCTTGCTCGGGATCGGCGTTTAAACTCGGATAATTTTGGGCTTATCAGGTAAACACTCTTGACGCCTATTGTAATTGGAAATTACATGTTGTGAATATATAGTTGAAGTATACTATATATGAAAGACATTATAATTGTGCGGCAATGTGACAAGCTGAATAATACCACGCTGATGTCTTTGCGACTTAAGCTGAATTTAAATAAAAGAATTTGGTTGTAATTACATAGAATTTGTACGATGAACTTGTGTAGCATTCGCTGTGTAGTAGAATTGTTCCCGTCAGGTTAGGCGTGTTAACCCCGCACTGGTTGGCTTGGTGGCCTCGATAGAGGAGGAGTTTCTGTTGTTGCGGGGAGGTCTTCTTAAATTTTACGTAGAAGATCTACGTCGGGATCTAAAGATGTTAATAAGTGACTTTTGTGGCCTACATGGGTTGTAGTACTACGTGTGGGTGACTGCTTGGTGAGAGTGTAGGCGGTTGAGTACTTGGGCGTTTTGCTATTAGTCGATGTCGTCGCGAAGTATGTGAACCTCTTTATCTCTTCCTAGCATGATATGTGTGAACTATGTAGTGCGGTGAAGCGTCATTGTGCTAAATGTATTTGATTGGTTTAAAACATAAAGTGTTATAACGGCTTTATGGGAAGTCGGTTATAACGACTTTATGTGGATAAGCAAATACTTTGTGGTTTTCTAAAAGGTAAGCCGGTTTGAATAATAAGCGGCTTGATATGTGTTAATAAAGAACTTGAAGTATTTCAAAAGATTTATGAATCGTTTTGAAAGAATGAATAGTGCCCAGGTTTTGAAAGCTTAAGAGTTATACTAGCTTTATGGGAAGTTAGGTCTAACGACTTAAGAATGTTTCTTGATTTGAAATCAGAATGTGTATCGACAAACCACTCCGGCGTTAATAAAAGGAAAATGTATTGACTAATGAAGTATTATTAAAACGGTGAAACCTCTCTGCATTAGAAGCTAAGATGAGACAAAATGATATTACATTTCTAGATCATGGTGCAATAAGATTGATTATAAGCAAATAACTACTCACGTATAAGACATATGTTTCTCAAAGCGTTTAAAGGAGAATTATGTTTTAAAGGACTAAAACTATGAACTACGAAACCTTTTTTTCTAAAATGAGAAACTTGAGCATTGAAATTAGGCAAACTTGAGCGTTTGGAAAATAAGGTTGTTACTTGATTTTACAAAGGAAAGCATTTTGGTTTACTTAACAATGTTAGTCACTCAATTTTATACTACGAATTATCGGGTGACCTTTGTAAAAGAAATGGATCTTAAAAGGAATTACTTGGACGTAGTACTTTTGAGTTAAAAATCGGACTTTGACATAAAATGAAAGTACCTTGAGTGAAGTGTGTAACTTGCTTATACTTGTTGTTATGAAACTTGACCATGTTCGATGTGATAGCCTTGTTGTGCAAGTCTTGTGTTCTGCTCGACTTAGGTTAAATCCAGAATGTATTTCAACGATTAGGTTCATCAGGAATGTATTTCACCGATTCTGGTTGTCAGAGATGTATTTCACGATTACTGGTTCGTAGGAATGTATTCACTTGAGGCAGGTTCATCAGGGAATGTATTTCACTTGACTCTGGGTTCATCAGGAATGTATTCACTCGACTAGGCTCATTAGGATGAGCAGAATGTATTCCACTTTTCTATATTGGGTCCGATAAGATGGGCGAGACACATTATCGTATCCACATGATTTGTACCTAGGCTGGCGGTGAGGAAGGGATTCCACGGGCATGAGGATGACTTTTAGGGCGTGAGTCACGACTTGACATGGCTGCTCTTATGTTGTGGCGTAGTTTGGTTATCATACATGTCTCTGCTTTATAGACTATTATGATTTCATTTCTGATATTTTCTGATTTCACGTACTTGGTACTGTTATCTTGACCTCTTGAAGTGCGTTCATCTGCATGAGTAAAAGGTACATCGGTATCGATCCACTTTTAGGATCACGCTTTGCGTATTAGGAAGCTCGTTCCTCGGAAGTTATCTTTTGGTATGTTACCACAGATGCAGTAGATGCTTATACATTCGAGGGGTATGGCGAAGGCCTGTCGTCATAGGCACATTGTAAAATCTTAAGTGCATGTACTGTTGTGGCGGGGTTTGTAAAAAGGATAGCTGATTGGGTATTTATGTATATATGATGAAACAAGCTGTTTTGGTTGCTTTGTTTATTTATCTTTTCTCTTAATTCATGTTCGTATTTTTATTTCATTGATTTTCTCACGATATTGTATCCTTTAGGGTGCGGGGTAAGGCACGATCCGGGCAGGTTGGGTCGTGTGAGTTTTATCCCCAAGTACTTTATCTGATAACTCTTTAAAGATATGTTACTTTCACAAAAGTCTGCAATACCCATAGTATATAACGATAGAGTGATTATCTTTTGAAGTAAATCAAAACACTTCTCTTTGTAAAACCAGTAACAACGTTCTTTTCAAGCGTCCAAGTTTGCCTAATTTCAAATGTTCCGCGTTTCTTATTTTAGAAAGGTTTAAGTAGTTCCTAGCCTTATTCATTTAAGAATATAATTCTCTTTTAAACCATCAGAAACATAAGCCTTATATGTGAGTAGGATATTCTTGTTTATAACAATCTTATTACTGCGACCGTGACTAGGAAATATCATTTTGTCTAAATCTTAACATGCGGATGGAAGTTTCTCTTGGTTTTAATAATACTTAATCTGTCAAAACATTTCCTTTATTATTAGCTGCGGTGGTTTGTCGATTCACATTCTGATTTCGAAATCGGTAAAACATTCTTAAGCGTTATACTAACTTCCCAAAGCTAGTATAACTCTTAAGTTTTCAAAAACCAAGTATTACTCTTCTTTCAAAATGATTCAAAAATCTTTTGAAATACTTCAAGTTCTTTATTATCCATAACATGATTATAGTTCAAATCAGTTACCTTTTAAAGACCATAGTATTTTCTTACCTCGTAAGGCTGTTATAACCACTTCCCATAAAGCGTTATAACACTTTATGTTTTAGACAATCAAATACATTTAACACAGTCGTCTCTGGTACTACATAGTTACACATATATCATGCTAGAAGAGATAGGAAGAGGTTACATACCTCGCGGCAGTATCGACTAATAGCAAAGCGCTCAGTACTTCCAATGATGGCTACTCGTAAGCCAAGTAGATCGCGCCACGTAATCTTGACCTATAAGGCACTGGCGCTTATTAATATAGATCTCTTAGAACATTCTGAGAAAATTCGCGGCCTCCCGCACAGGCAGCGTAAATCTCCTCTCTCTCGGGAGGCTACCAAGCGACGGGGTTATCGTCTAATCCGGACGTGCACAATTCTATCTCACGAGAAAAGCTACACAAGTCTCTTTGTAATGCGATCCTATGTAATTCTGATTCGGTACTCTTTCGAAAGGTTTCTTATTATTAGGGCTTAAGTCAAAAGACATTGCCGATAACTACGTTCAGCTACATATATAGTATACTTCAACTATATATTCTAACAATGTACTTTCCAATTACAATAGAGACAAGATAATTACCTCGATAAGCCCAAAATTATCAAGTTATAATGTCGATCTGAGCAAGGTTTAGCTCCTACTGCGCTCGATCCGGCGAAGCAAACAACCCTTAGAAGTTCTAACCAACCTACTTAAATACTTCAACCAACCATGAAGATTTCCTTGAGGTTTCGGTTTGAGATTAAAAGGACAAAGTAGTATTTAAGACTCTACGTATAGAGTATCTTTGGAATACTATAAGGTATCTGGCTAAGGTAATTTGGGTATAGTAACAATACTATGGAAGTATTTCTACGAGAGATGGGGTGTATTCTCACGAGAACAACAAGGCAGGCGCTACTCTCGGCGAGGGGCCTCACGAAAAAGGAGGGCTTTCAAGACTTGAGGAGTGAGAGTGGATGAAAAACTCATCAAAGGAGGGGTATTTATAGGAAACCAAGGGCGAGATCAAGCCGTGTGGGGCAAGTGGAGGGCGATGTTGCCCAGTGCTAGTCCTACTCCACAAACAAGCCACAAAACATTGCACAAAACAAAGCCAAAACAAGGCACAAGCGTGAACCAATCGGCCCAGGCCAACCACCTCTTTTTCTGGTCGATGAGGGTGACAAGTGTCCCTCCCGTTGAATCCAAAAATGTTTCGTCTCGGAAAAATCCATAAAAATATAAATGACATGGCGAATTTTCCCTAAAATGTGGAAAGCGTTTAGTCGAAAAAGCGACTGTCGGGTGTTGTGAACAAATAATTTTCGGCCCTTGCATTTTAAGGCACAAACTTTTCTACGTACGTCCTTACGTACATACTCTGGAAATACGGGGTATAACACTACACTTGCCTTGCACTTGTCTTAATCTTGGCCATTGGTTGGCCTCGACTATAAATACCCGCCCAGAGATGAAGAGTTCTTCATCCACAAAATACTTTCAAGTCTTGAAAAATCCTCTCCTCTCCATAAGCCTTTCCGTCACCTCCACTTTGTCACGGCCGAACCGGGCGTGGTAGTGCCTACCGGGCACCCAGTAGACATACGTCAGTAATCAGTAGAACATAAAGACAATACATGAAATCGGTGAAATAAGGCGGTGAAATAAGAAAGCAGGTAACCAGCGGTTACCTTCGGTATATATATAAATAGCAACTTTTCAACATGAGCAGTTTAATCCTTTTACAAACCACACTTGCCGATTACTCGGACCTACAGAATGATCGACAACGATGGCGGGGCGGGGCCAAACCACGAATGTAAACACTACGGCGGCGGTATACGTGATAAGCCTCGGGAAGCGGAGCTTCCCAAACGCTGGCGTGACCACGAGCTAGGATCAGCGGCCCGGTGTACCTCGACTGCGGCATGAGCGCAGCCCGAAGGAGAGTCGATCTGGCCATCTGAGTATGTGGCGAAAATACATCGTAAATGAAATCATGCGATCATATAAAGCGGGAGACATGTATGATAACCAAACTACGATTTACAACCAGCGATCGTATCGAGTCGGGGACTCGCCTCGAGTCATCGCTCGAGTATAACAATGGGTCTCGGGCCATGACATCAATCATGCGTGGAATACGCCCCCAGCTGGCGATCTATGATATAAAAGCACGAGGAACACATGAACACGAGGTCCGCGTGTCATAATAAAGCGTGCGGGGTAAATGCGAAGGCATAGCGACTACTAAAACCCACGGTGCAACAAGGTCGTGAGGCGTATCATAAGATCTGTCTGGGCCGTCACATGATCAAAGCGGCCACTTGCGCGATGTCGATGTCGCGTCTAACCACTGGAACTCCGCGACTCCGCGTAGGCCAATCTCGTCGGCGCGTGAGGTATTCCACGTCGGTAGCTCTCCGGCGTCGTCACGGACCGCGATCCGCGTGGCCACATGGACGCGTACCCGTAAGGGCGTCGCTAACACGGAACTCGTAGCTCGCATAGGCCCGGGACTGCGTAGGTATTCTCGAATCATAGGTCCGTCGACGCTTTGAGTCTACCGCGTCGGGCGACAACCGGAATCATCTCGAGATGAATGCCGCAATACCATCATAACGGTGATAGTTAATAAGCACAATCGAGAAACCCGCCCGCTGAACATCACGAGATACTAACACTGCGTAGCGTCCCAACCGTTTACTTATCAAGCAATCAGAAAGTATTACAAGGCTATCACAAACCAATCTGATCAAGTTGTTCCGCAAGGTACCTTCTACTATATGATTAACAAGATCGGGTTTTTATCCCCAAGTACTTCATACATTAACTCTTTTAAAAGATCGTTACTTTCACGATGTCACCTGATACAGTAGTATAAAATAGAGTGACTATCCTTTTAAAGTAAATCAATTACTTCTCTTTGTAAAATCAGTAGCAACGTTCTTTTCCGATGATCAAGTTTGCCTAATTTCCAATGTTCAAGTTTCTCATTTTAGAAAGGTTTAAGTAGTTCATAGTCTTATTCATTTGAGAATATAATTCTCCTTAAAACTATCGAGAAACATAAGTCTTATATGTGAGTAGGATATTCTTGTTTATAACAATCTTATTCTGACCATGATCTAGGAAATATCATTTTGTCTCATCTTAGCTTCATGCGGATGGAAGTTTCTCTTGGTTTTAATAATACTTAATTAGTCAAAACATTTCCTTTTATTAGCATTTGCGGTGGTTTGTCGATACATTCGATTTCAAATCGATAAAACATTCTTAATAGTTATACCTAACTTCCCGTAAAGCTAGTATAACTCTTAAGTTTTCAAAAACCAAGTATATTACTTTAACAAAATGATTCAAAATCTTTTGAAATACTTCAAGTTCTTTATTAACACATAACAAGCGATTATAGTTCAAATCGATTACCTTTTAAAAACCACGTGTATTTTCTTACCAACATAAAGTTATAACCAACTTCCCGTAAAGTCGTTATAACACTTTATGTTTTAAACCAATCACATACATTTATGCGTATCGTCTCGTACTACATAGTTCCTACGTATCATGCTAGAAGAGATAGGAAGAGGTTCGCATACCTGCGGCGATTATCGATCAATAGCAAAGCGCTCAAGTACCTCGACCGCGGCTACTCCTAAGCCAAGTAGATCGCGCCACGCGTAGTACTTCGCTATAAGGCCACAAGTGACATTAACATAAGGTCTCTTCGTAGAACTTTCTCTGAAAATTCGGCCATTCACACATGCAGCGTAAATCTCTCTCTCAGTGGCTACGAGCCAACCATGGGGTTATCTGACTAACCTAGCGGTACAATTCTACTCCGGTACTACTACGAGTCTCTTTATGTCTGACCTATGTAATTCTGTTTGATATTCTTCTTTAAATTCGGGCTTAAGTCGCGAGACATTGCGTAAGTATTATTCGGGCTTAAGTCAAAAGACATTGCGATAACTACGTTGATTCTATATATAGTATACTTGACTATATATTCTACAATATGTAATTTCCAATTCTGATAGAGACAAGATAATTACCTCGATAAGCCCGTAATTATCAGTATAAAGTCGATCTGGGCGATCGTTTAGCTCGACTCAAGCGCTCGACCCGCTCTAAACCACCCTTAGAAGTTCTAACCAACACACAATACTCCGCGGACTATGGAGATTTTCCTAGGGTTTGGTTTTGTGGCGGAAGGAAGTATAATAGTATTTAGGCTTACGTATAGGTATAACCTTAGAATACTACAAGGTATATGGCTAAGGTAATTTGGGCATTATAACAATACTTTTGAGAGTATTTCTACCAAGAGGGGTATTATCACAGCAACTAGGCTGGGGTACCCCACGGCCACGCGACTAGGAGGGGAAGGGCTCTCGGACGAGGGGAGGAGGCTCTCGGCCACTACACTGAGGGGAGGAAGAAGCTTTCAAGACTTAAGAGATTTTGGATGAAGAAGTTCATCAAAGGGAGAGTATTTATAGGTCAAGTGAAGGCGACCCAATGGCCAGATTTGTGAGTGCTAGGCAAGTGTAAGGCGAGATTAGGGCATGTGTACCTGCCAACTTGCACACAAAATATCCTACCAACCGCTTGACCACAATGGCCGACTTTCGGCCACTACATTTACCGTGAAGGTGTCCCAGTGAGAGGGTGACAAGTGTAGCCCTCTTGTTGGTCCAAAATATTTAATCTCTCGGAAAAATCCATAAAAATAAGAAATGACATGGCGGAAATTCCCTACGAAGAAAGCGTGAAAGCGTTTAGTCGAAAAGCGACTCTAACAGGGTGTTATGCACAAATAAAATTCGACCAAGCACTTTAAGGCACAAACTCAAATTTTCTCGTGCGTCATACGTCGTACTGCGGAAATACGGGGTATAACATTCTCCTCGCCGAAACATTCGTCGAATGTTCCTTCTAAGTCTCAAAACAAGCGTGCGCGATATAGTCTTCACTACTATACTTACGAAAACAAACACGCCACGTCGGCCACGGAAACACCCAAGCAAAATACTTCCGTCAAGTCGAGAAACACCTCTAACGTAACCGCAAGCACTTCTCAAAGTCTAAAATATACTTCCATCGCGCTTCTCTTTACAAAGAAATGATCACATCAATGCTCGCCATACATGCTCACTTCTCTCTTTGCACTGCGTAGATACCACTTTGTCACTTTGTCGCGAGCCTTGCTCAGACGACCCGACAAATAGTGCCAGTGCTGCGATCCGGAGGATGTCGTACACTCGAACTCTTACCGCATTTACGTCTGCCCGGTTCCAAAACTGCAGGTTACTATCTCTAACGTGGTCATCATTAGCGGGAATACTACGGATGGATCTCAGATACTTTCCCGAACATAACACGAGCAGTGGACGCCTTGCCTCACAAGTCGGACGGCAAATGCTAACATATAGGCCTTTGGCCTATTCTTCACATGAACTCAAAGGGCCCAAGTAACTCGGGCTAAGTCCTCTGTATTCCAAACTCGTCACATGACCGGGTGGTACTTTCAAGGCCGACCGTCGGCACTGAACTCTGGCGTCGTCGCCGATTATCCGCCGCGATTCCTGCAGTGCGAACCTCTTCTAGACAAACTTCACTATCCGATCTGCTGGAACAAGCTGAACAGTATGCGAACCTTGCCAACATCAAACCAATCGGCCAAGCAACTTACACTTCGCCCTGACAAGGCTTCATAAGGCGATATCCAGAACAACGAAATGGTAGCTTAAACACTTCCTCCCGAGGAGACAACAATCCCGCGACTACCTCACGAAATCCAGCATGGCGAGGCGAATGCGGTCTGAGACTTTGAGTTCTTAACCACTGCACAGTAAACTTTTAGAGGGCGTAAAATAGCCCCACAGGCTTGTTTTGCGACATAAGGTGAAGGTAGGCACCGTGCAACCTTTCAGCCGCGGATAACTCAACACGGTAGAGTCGCGGTCGAGCGAAGAACCACGATGGGCTGCCCCGTCGACCCGACCACGGTCGAATAAATCCACGAACTCGTCTGGCCAGTTAGCGAGCGTGGGCCTAACACCCTCGTGACCCTACCGCTGGCGGGACCACCACAAGCGGACCCCACCGCGACCTGCGCGGGTTGACGCGGCGTGTGGCCTCAACCCGTGGCAGCGCGCGTCATACTAGCTCACGACGGAACAATCTCGCTAATCACGTTACGAAAACCTAGCGGTCTTCTTAGCTCAACTACCCTCTTTCATTCCACACTACTAGGGACTGTCCCAGCGTAACTCACGTGCACTATGCACTCAGATAAAGTCAACCATAACACTACACCTTTTCCTCGAGATGGCCTCGCTCTAAGGTCTCTACGTATAAAGCTCTAAGGCTCACACTTTCTCTATCCCCAAAATCTTACTCGGTTAAGCAACCATGATTTCAAATCACAACTAACACCTTGCTATCGAACATAGCACCTAAGGTATACTCAGCTTATCACTATACAAAACTACAGAGGTTAAGGATAGATCTATGTCTCTTGCTTCACTCCCTTGAGTCGTTCTAATCAAACACCAGATGTAGCGCAGCTAAGGAGATGGCGAACTACCCGCGATCTGAAGGCTAAGTCCTCCTGAGGACACTCTTGACACGGACCACGGCGGTCGTAGGTGACAAGTACCAACCTAAAAGATGACATTCCGGGATGGCGTGCATCGCTGTGAGCAGGAAGCCACGGAGTTCTAACGACTCTGCATACGAGCGTCACGAAATTCGTGGAAGACCACTGCTGCTGATGGATGTGCATAATTAAATCTGATGGTGAGGTGAATCGCCTCGAAAGTTACCAAAGGACCTTGCTGCTGGCCTCTTCTCATCGCCCGTTAACGTGTCGATCTCTGCGTCTCGGCTGCTGCGCATAAGCGTGCGAGCCATGCTCGAGCCTATCTGAAGAATTATTCTTGCACAACCCTCTTATAGCTAGTCCTCGAGACTCGCGGTACATCGGTATACTCTGCGGTAGCCAAATCATAGCTAATGAGGTTGCCTCTTTGCAATCTATATTCACCGTTCGATCGTGGGCGAAGGTTCAAATATCATGGTCGCGATAAGGCTAGCTGCCGTCGTGCTAAACTCTGCTTTGGGGCTAGTGGCGTCAGAACTCCCGAATGAAGCACCGAGGTGATAATTGGGCGATGCCGCGTAACCCTCACGAACTCTACTCGCGACTCCTGTGCGCGCCTCACTGGGCGGGTTGCCTGCGCGGAGGCATAGCGGTAAGGAAAGAAATCGTTAGAGGTCGACTTACAACACGACTCTAAGGCACGATCTCGAGTGAGAAGAATGAAATCGATCCTAAAATATCCTATAGCCTCACGATTATTGGTGTGGTGCACAACACGATAATCAGAACTCTGCGGATCACTGTGCAGACACTTTCAGGATTAAGCGCTCTGATACCACTTTTGTCACGACCGAACCGGGCACGTGGTAGTGCCTTCCGGGCACCCAGTAGACATACATCAGTGTCAGTGAACATAAAGACAATACATGAAATCGGTGAAATAAGGCGGTGAAATAAGAAAACGGTAACCAAGCGGTTACCTTCGGTATATATATAAATAGCAACTTTTTCAACATGAGCAGTTTAATCCTTTTTACAAACCGCGCAGCGGTACTACGGACCTCTAAGAATGATCGACAACAATGGCGGGGCGGGGCCATGAAACCACGAATGTAAACACTTACGGCGGCGGGGCTATACGGCGATAAGCCTCGGAGAAAGCGGAGCTTCCCAATAGTGGCGTGACCACGAGCTAGGATCAGCGGCGGTGTACCTCGACTGCGGCGTGAGCGCGGCCCAGGAAAGTCGATCTGGCAGTGCAGAGTATGTGGCCCGAAAATACATCTGTAAATGAAATCATAGCGATCATATAAAGCGGAGACATGTATGATAACCAAACTACGATTTACAACCAGCGGTCATGTCAGTCGGGGACTCGCCCTCAGTCATCACTCGAAGTATAACAATGGGTCTCGGGCCCACAACATCAATCATGCGTGGAATACCTTCCTCGCCAGCTGCCGTGATCATGATATAAAAGCACGAGGAACACATGAACACGGGTCCGCTGTGTCATAATAAAGCATGCGGGGTAAATCACGAAGGCATAGCCGACTACTAAAAACCCACGGTACCAACAAGGTCATGAAGCGTATCATAAGATCTGTCTGAACCGTCACATGATCAAAGCGGCCACTTGCCCGCGATGTCGATGTCTGCGTCTAACCACTGGAACTCCGCGACTCGCGTAGGCCAATCTCGTCGGCCGCGTGAGGTATTCCCGCGTCGGTAGCTCTCCCGGCGTCGTCACGGACTTCGCGGTCGCGTAGCCACGTGGACGCGTACCCGTAAGGGCGTCACTAACACGGAACTCGTAGCTCGCGTAGGCCGGGACTGCGTGAGGTATTCTCGAATCATAGGTCCGTCGACGCTGAGTCTACCCGCGTGGAGGCGGCTTAACCCGGAATCATCTCGAGATGAATGCCGCAATACCATCATAACGGTGATAGTTAATAAGCACAATCAGAAACCCGCACACAAACATCACGAGATACTAACACACGTAGCGTCCCAACACGTTTACTTATCAAAGCAATCAAGAAAGTATTACAAGGCTATCACGAACCAATACAATCAAGTTGTTCACCTGAGGTACCTTCTACTATATGATTAACAAGATCGGGTTTTATCCCCAAAGTACTTCATACATTAACTCTTTTAAAAGATCGTTACTTTCACAATGTCACACAATACGTAGTATAAAATAGAGTGACTATCCTTTTAAAGTAAATCAATTACTTCTCTTTGTAAAATCAAGTAGCAACATTCTTTTCCAATGATCAAGTTTGCCTAATTTCCAATGTTCAAGTTTCTCATTTTAGAAAGGTTTAGTAGTTCATAGTCTTATTCATTTGAGAATATAATTCTCCTTAAAACTATCGAGAAACATAAGTCTTATATGTGAGTAGGATATTCTTGTTTATAACAATCTTATTACAGCGACCGTGATCTAGGAAATATCATTTTGTCTCATCTTGGCTTCATGCGGATGGAAGTTTCCTCTGGTTTTAATAATACTTAATTAGTCAAAACATTTCCTTTTATTAGCAGCTGCGGTGGTTTGTCGATACACGTTCGATTTCGAAATCGATAAAACATTCTTAAGTAGTTATACCTAACTTCCCGTAAAGCTAGTATAACTCTTAAGTTTTCAAAAACCAAGTATATTACTTCTTCTTTCAAAATGATTCAAAAATCTTTTGAAATACTTGAAGTTCTTTATTAACACATAACAAGCGATTTATAGTTCAAATCGGTACCTTTTAAAAACCACGTGTATTTTCTTACCAACATAAAGTATTATAACCAACTTCCCATAAAGTCGTTATAACACTTTATGTTTTAAATAATCACATACATTTAGCACGTATGCGTCTGCGTACTACATAGTTCACACGTATCATGCTAGAAGAGATAGGAAGAGGTTCGCGTACCTGCGACGATTATCGATCAATAGCAAAGCGCTCAGTACCTCAACCGCGGCTACTCACTAAGCCGAGTAGATCGCGCACGCGTAGTACTTCCGCTATAAGGCCACAGCGCTTATTAACATAAGGTCTCTTCGTAGAACTTTCTCTGAAAATTCGCGACACCTCATGACGGCGTAAATCTCTCTCTGCGTAGTGCGAAGCCAACCAGGGGTTATACAACTAACCTAGCAGTGCAATTCTACTCGCGGTACTACTACCTGAGTCTCTTTGTGTCTGACCTATGTAATTCTGATTCGGTATTCTTCTTTAAATTGGGCTTAAGTCGCGAGACATTGCGTAAGTATTATTCGGGCTTAAGTCAAAAGACATTGCCGATAACTACGTTCAGTTCTATATATAGTATACTTCAACTATATATTCTACAATATGTAATTTCCAATTCTGATAGAGGACGAGATAATTACCTCGATAAGCCCGTAATTATCCAAGTATAAAGTCGATCGCAGGCAATCGTTTAGCTCGACTCAGGCGCTCCAACCGCTCTAAACCACCGCAGAAGTTCTAACCAACCTACACAATACTCAGCGGACTATGGAGATTTTCCTAGGGTTTGGTTTTTGTGGAAGGAAGTATAATAGTATTTACGGGCTTACGTATAGGTATAACCTTAGAATCTACAAGGTATATGGCTAAGGTAATTTGGGCATTATAACAATACTTTTGAGAGTATTTCTACCAAGAGAGGGGTATTATACAGCAACTAGGCTAGGGGTACCACGGCCACACTACTAGGAGGGGAAGGGCTCTCGGCCAAGGGGAGAGGAGGCTCTCGGCCACTACACTACACAGGGGAGGAAGAAGCTTTCAAGACTTAAGAGATTTTTGGATGAAGAAGTTCATCAAAGGGAGGGGTATTTATAGGTCAAGTGAAGGCCAACCAATGGCAGATTTGCCAAGTGCTAGGCAAGTGTAAGGCCAAGATTGGGGCATGTGTACCTAGCCAACTTGCACAAAATATCCTACCAACCCTTGACCACAATGGCGACTTTGCCACTACATTCTGTGGTGTCCCGATGAGAGGGTGACAAGTGTCGCCCTCTTGTTAGTCCAAAATGTTAAATCTCTCGGAAAAATCCGCAAAAATAAGAAATGACATAGCGGAAATTCCCTACGGCTTGTAAGCGTTTAGTCGAAAAGCGACTCTAGCGGGTGTTATGCACAAATAAAATTCGGCCAAGCACTTTAAGGCACAAACTCAAATTTTCTACGTGCGTCCTTGCGTGCATACTGCAGAAATCTGAGGGTATAACACCTTTGAGTGAGTTTGGCGAGGCCTACCCCCTAGCCTTAAATCTAACCCCCTCCGGTAGAAAAGTTGTCTTCTAGTATTGTTATAATGCCCAAAATACCTAGCCCAAATCCCTTAGTCCTTAGTAGAAGTTGTGAAGAACTTCTAAGGTTTCCTTGGACATACAACTTAGGAGCAAAACCTTGCTCAGTGCGACTTTATCTAGGATATTATTGGGCTTACCAGGGTAACTAATCCTAACCCTCTTTTGAATTAGAGAATACTTCTTGTAGTAGTATAAGAATAAGTATAAATACTTAGAAGAATATTGCAGAATAGAATTGATTATCACGATGAAGGGTTTAAAGAAGAATAATTGAACTATGCTTATATAGAATTTGTTTTCACGATGAACTTATATAGCTCACGGGTAGGGAAATGCTGCCCGACTTTCAGTAGAATTGTGAACCATTTGTTTAGAATGACCTTGAGTAGTCTTTGATAGATGTCTGTGACTATTATAGGTGACTCTGCTGCGACATATTGACTTGGCGGTGGTTTTATTTGAGAAGGTATGTGATTCTTCTAAAGCGTGATATTTTACAATATATATATAAATGCGGTGAAGCGTCGTGTGTTAAGCTGAATAATAACTACGGCAATGTCTTTGACTTAAGCTGAATAATACTTACGGTGATGCCTGGCAAGCACGAATAACACTTACGACAATGCCTCACGGCTTAAGCTGAATAATAAAGAAGCGAAAACATTTCAAAAGAATCTTTGAATCATTTTTAGCAGAAGAGAACTAATTGGTTTTAAAGCGAAGCTTAAGAGTTATACTAGCTTTATGGGAAGTTAAGTATAACCACTTAAGAATGATAAAGAAAGCAGTTTGCCTATGTGTTTATAACGGACTTATATTGAATTGTGAAAAGAATAATAAGATGGTTTGATAAGTAGACATGATATGATGCTATGTGTGTTAGTGTGCATAACGTTTGTATAAGAGTATTCTTGTTGTGCTTATGTTGTTTAAAGATAATTTGTTATGTTAGTGTACTATCGCTCACCTCTTGACATATGCAGGGGTTAAGGCGCCTCCGATGCGGGGTAGAATCGGCGATGCAGGACCGTGATTCGAGAATACCTCATGCGGGTCCGGGGACCTATGCGGGCTACGAGTTCGGAGTTAGTGATGCGGGGTTATACCTCATGCGGTCTATGTGGCCGTGCGGACTACGAGTCGGGGCGATGCGAGTAGCTACCCTCGATGCGGGGTTATGTACCTATGCGGGCCTATGTGAGTGGCCTATGCGGACTACGAGTCGAGTTAGGCTTGCATGGTGATACTACAGGCAATTGGCCTGCTTGATCATTCGCGACCTAGAAAAGGCACATTCTGTTTACCTATTGTTGCTCTTGTTTATGATGTGGCACTGTATGCGGTCCCTTGGTTGTTTCATACATACTTGCAAAACTGATTTTAAAATGATATGTTTTCATTTAAGTATTTCTGATTTCATATACTTAGTACTGTTGTCTTGACCTCCTTGAGGCTGCGTTCATCTGCAGTAAAGGCAAGCAGTGCTAGATCCATTCTTAGGATCTACGTTGGTGTCGGGAGCTCCGTCCTTTCGGAGGCTCTACTTTTAGGTATGATCTCCTGTTGTAGATAGTTTTATCTGATCGGGGTATGGCGGGGCCACTGTCGCCATAGTTGTATATTTCCTTAAGTGCGTAGTCATGATTATGCGATGTCGGATGTAGCTGTTAACCCATGTTTATATATATATGCGAAAGCGGCGTTTTCTCATAAAGCGTATGTCTTCTTTTATAAAGCTGTTTCATGTCTTGTTTTCTATTTCGTGATCACTCGATGTATGACTACTTGGGTGCCGGTAAGGCACGATCCACGGGCCGGAATGGGTCGTGACAAAAGTGATATCGAGCGATTAATCCTCGAAAGTGTCTGAGCCGTATCTAGTAAGTCTTGATTATCGGTTTGTTGTGCACCCAATAATCGAGGCTATAGGATATTTAGGATTGGTTTCCATTCTTCTCACTCTGAGATCGTGCTTTAGAGTGTGTTAATGTTGGACCCTCTAACGTATCCCTTTTACCAGATTATGCCTCACGTAAGGCAACCGGGCCCAAGGGCAAAGCGGAGGCGCGATCGGACAGGAATTCACGAGGCTCGAGCCCGATCTATCATGAGCAGCGAGTTATGGCGCCCGGCCCAGCGAACCACAGTACCCACGCTCGCATCCCACGGCTGGGCGGAGAGTTAGGAAATCTGAGAGATGGCTCGGCTATTGGCTAGAAGTTGTGGCGAATCGAGATAAATTTGAATCACGGCGATTCGATTCAGCTCGGCCGTCGCACCGTGGTGCACGAAGCGAATAGTTTGAGGCTGAGATTTCTTGAGTTGTAGCACTTGAGTTTCTGGTCGGCGGAGGATGATCCGCGAGGAGTTCATCCGTCATTCTGAGAGGATCATCACGGGTGATCGAGGCCTCGAGAGGCAGTCTGTGACGCTTGATTCCGCGTAAGCTGCGTGATCTGCGATCGATTGGTTTGATTCATAGGAGTTATCCGGGAGAACCAGCGTCCCAGTGCAGGATGAGTTCTCGAGGCTTTCTCCTCACTTCTTGCCTCGCGGATGAGGAGGCGCGGGTGATAGATTTTTACTGCGAGGCGAGAGAGGGCCTTTGTCGGGAGTACAATGTCGAGTTTGATTCATTGGCGATATGTCCCAGCGTTGGTAGCGATTATGGAGGATAGGGTGCCGCTCGTCACGGGCTAGATGACTATATGGCGAGTCGTGTGCGGTGTTTCTCTTGGCCGGTATGGACATTACGCGTGCGAGCTCGTGCTGCAGGATGTGAGGCGTAGAGGCGCCGGGTTGTGAGCGAGAAGGACCGGGGCGGCGGTCTTTTGGTGGCTATCGTGGTGGCGGCCTCGGCGATCTAGATTTGCACCACGGCCGGCTCGAGCACTCTGCGCGTCCTCAGCCGCGGCCCGGGATATTGAGCGAACCGGGGCGAGACTTGAGCATTTAAGCGTGAGGTTACGGCGATCAGGACCACCCCGCCGGTGTGGCGTCACGGTAGATCCCACCGGGAGTTGTGGTGCTACGGGAGTTTGTTTGATTGTGGCGGCGGTCACTATGTGAGCTGTCGACCAAGGCGATCTTGATGGTAAGTCGACTACGAGTTCTTTGCCAGGTCTTCCGTCCCAAGCGATTACTCGCCACAGAGGGCAAGGTACTGGACCAGCAGGCGGCGAGAAGTCGTGGCGGTCCCGATTCTAGCGGTCCTCGAGAACGCATTTATGCTTTGTCCGGTAAGCGGGATCGGAGGCCTACTTTGATGTCGTCACAGTACCTTATCGGTTCACAGGTTTGATGTGTATGCTTTGATAGATCGGGTTCTACTCTGTCCTATATATCTCCCTTGTTGCTAGTAGGATAGGGATAGAGCACGAGTCCATAGACCACTTCGGTAGCTACGCGATGGGTGATTCGGTGGTAGCTCGGCGGGTATCTGAGCTTGTCTGTGACCGTTCT
The DNA here is from genome assembly GCA_029844215.1 of Przewalskia tangutica. Lineage (NCBI taxonomy): Eukaryota > Viridiplantae > Streptophyta > Magnoliopsida > Solanales > Solanaceae > Przewalskia > Przewalskia tangutica. Next base: position 85,573,567 of record CM056720.1, on the reverse strand, counting down.
GATCGTCGGACCTGGCGACTTGATAGAGTTGGAGATGATTGACCGGCGTGATCATGGGGATGGATTGGCTAGCTTCTTGCTATGCCAATGTAGGCTGAGAGAGAGTAATGCAGTTCCGATTTCACGAGGCCGGTTGTTGAGTGGGAGAGCACGGTATCGGCAGAAGTAGGTTTATTTCCTACCTCAAGGCTAGGAAGATGGTGCGAAGGGTATATCTACCATCTCGTTCGGGTGTTTGATCTGAAGGCTGCGGTACAGATTTTGATCGATTCGGTGGTGAGAGAATTCCCGGGCGTGTTTCGGACGACCTCGGGTATCCCTCACGAGAGGAGATCGAGTTTTGTATAGATGTGTTGCGGACACTCGGCTATTTCCATTCGCCATCTGAGAATGGCACTGCCGAGTTGAGAGAGGTGAAGGACCAGGTGAGAGATTTCTTTGGAGAAGGGTTTTATCGGACTAGTGTTTCTCACAGAAGCGCGGTATTGTTCGTGAAGAAGAAGGGCGGGGCAGCTGCGCGTGTGTGTTGACTACGAGCGGTGAACAAGGTGACCATTAAGAACATATACCCTTCCCGGGATTGATGATTTGTTCGACCGATTGCGAGCGCGAGATATTTATCAAGATTGATCTGCGATCGGGCTATCATCGAGTTAGTGTCGAGAAGGTGGATGTCCCTGAGTGCATTCGGACGATGCGGGCATTATGAGTTCGAAGTCATGTCTTTTGGGTTGACGATGCTCGTGATATTCATGGATTTGATGAGCGAGTGTTCAAACCATTTTTGAACACGTTTGTGATAGTGTTCGTTGATGATATCTTGGTTTATTCGCTCGAGGCGAGGCATGCGAGCGTTTGAGGAGGCTATCTTGTGATTCTCGGGACCAGCGATTATCGCCAAGTTTTCCAAATGTGAGTTTTGGTTAGCTTGATGGCTTTTCTTGGGCATATTATGGTGATGGCATTCAGTGGATCTGGCGAATCGGCGATCGGGACTTGGCCTGAACCTACTACTCGCGAGGTTCGCGATTTTAGGGCCTTGCGAGGATATTATCGGTTCGTGGAGAAGTTTGCTTATCTGCACCGTTGACTAGGTGACTCGGAGCGGCCAAGTTTGATGGGTGATGCTTGTGGCGGGGTTTCGATTCTTTGAAAGAGGCGGCAGCCCCGTTCTTACTCTTCCGGAGGTCGGATGGTTATGTCGTGTATTGTGATCGTCGAGCATCGGGTTGGGATGTGTGTTGATGCGAATGGCGGGGTTATAGCATATGCGTCCGGCGGTGAAGAAACACGAGGAACTACCCCCGTGATTTGGAGTTGGCGGTGTGATTCACGCTTTGAAGATGCGGAGGCACTATTTGTATGGGGTTCACGTGGATATTTTACAGGACCACAGAGCCTCGGTATATCTTGACCCGGAGGTGAACTTACGGCGAGCGGTGGTTAGAGTTGCTTAAGGATTACGATGTTGATATCTGTACCACGGGAAGGCGATGTTGTGGCGGATGCTCTTAGTCGTAGGTCGATGGGAGCCTATCGGATGTGCGGCTAGAGAGGAGGACATGGTTCGTGATTTGCATCGATTAGCGAGCCTTGGTGTCCGTTTGATTGATTACGATAGCGGTGGGGTTAGAGTTCGCGAGGTTGCGAGTCTTCCATCGTCGAGAGGTGAAGAGGCGATTCGAGATCGGCTTTGATTCGATATCGTGATCTGACTCTTACGTGAGGCAAGGAGTCGCTTTTGAGTAGCACTTGATGGGGTCTTGAGGTTTGAGCGGTGTGTGTGTTCGGATGTTTGAGGACTTGTGAGTTCTTGGGAAGCCTGCGGTAGCGCGTTACTCTATCCGTCAGGAGTCGACGAAGATGTACCACGACGCCCAGATCGTATATTGGTGGGATGGCTTGAAGAGGGGCGTTGCGAGTTCGTAGTTCGGTGCCCGTGTTGTCGGTGAAGGTAGAGCACGAGGCACGGTGGTTTATTGCGGCGATAGAGATCGAGCACGGAAGTGGGAGGTGATCAACATGGACTTCATCGCGGGATTACCTCGCACTTTCGGAGGAGCGTGATTCTATATGGGTTATCGTCGGCGGTGACGAAATCAGCCACTTTCTTCCGTCGGGCGACTTTTTAGTGAGATTATGCGGACTTTACATCAGAGAGATCGTCGGTGCATGGAATCCCTACTGATCATATCGACAGAGAGGCGGTTCGGCTAACTTCGGAGGTCCTTCGAGAGGGTTTAGGGGCGGTGAGCACAGTCGCATTTCATCCGCAGCGGACGGGCGAGAGCGAGCACTATCCGGACTCTTGAGGATATCTGCGAGCTGTGTTATTGACCGATGGTAGTTGGGAGGATCATTTGCCTCTGTTGAGTTCGCGTATAATAATAGCTACCACTCCGGTATTCGGATGGCGCCTTATGAGGCCTTGTATGGGAGGAAGTGCGGATCGCCTATAGGTTGGTTCGATGTGGGCGAGTGCGGCTAGTGGGACGATTTGGTGCAGTGAGCGATGGATAAGGTGAAGCTTATCAAAGGCGGCTATTGACAACTCGAGTCGGCCAAGTCGTATCACGAGATCATCGTCGTCGGCATCTTGAGTTCGAGGTTCATGATTGGGTTTTCTAAAGGTGTCACCCATGAAGGTGTGATGAGATTCGGGAAGAAGAAACTTCGGCCCAGTACATTGGGCGTTTAGTTGTCGCGAGGTAGGCAAGGTTGCCTATGAGTTGGATCTGCCGTCCGATCTGGAGGCGGTGCATCGGTTTTCACGTATCTATCTTTGAGAGATGTATCGGGGATCCATCTAGGGTACACCGATTGGCGATGTCGGTGTGAGGGGTTATCGTATGAGAGATTCCATAGCGATAGTCGATCGTCGGGTTAGGCGTCTGCGGACGGGGCGTGGCTTCCGTCAAAGTCTTGTGGCGGAGCGAGCTCGGGGAGGAGATGGCGTGGGGCGAGGAGGACATGAGGCGAAGTATCCTCACCTATTCTCCACACCTCCGGGTAATTCACTTTCCTACTTGTAAATTTTCGTTATCGTTTACGCCTAAGTGTTGTTACGTGGCGTGTGTGGCATTTGCAAGCTGTTTAAGTTATGAAGAATCTTATCGTTAAGCTGTCTTGGGAAGGAACATTCGGGACGAATGTTTCTAAGGGAGAATGTTATACCGTATTTCGGAGTATGCGTGGGAATACGTCTGAAATCTAGCCTTAAAGATAAGCCTTGGGCGTTTTTATTTGTGCACAACTCACTAAAAGAATCGTTTTTCGAAAGCGTTTCCCACGACTTTCGTAGGGTAAATTCCGGCTATGCCATTTCTAATTTTTGCGGATTTTTAGAGAGGCGAAACATTTTGGACCAGCGGGAGGCGACACTTGGCACCTCCGATTGGTGGACAGATCGTCCATGGGACGAATTGGAGTAAGTTTGGCACGTTTTTGTGCCTTGCACAAAGTCAAGAGTTGGTAGGATATTTGTGTTTAGTTAATCCTCACCCTACACTTGCCTTGCACTTGTCTTAATCTTGGCCATTTGTTGGCCACCTCTTGACCTATAAATACCCCATTAGAGATGAAGAGTTCTTCATCCACAAAATACTTTCAAGTCTTGAAAAATCCTCTCCTCTCCCTTAAGCCTTTTCGTCCAACACCTCCCCCACTTTGAGTGAGTTTGGCGGGGCTACCACTAGCCTAGCCGAAATCTACCCCCTCCCTTGGTAGAAAAGTTGTCTTCTAGTATTGTTATAATGCCCAAAATACCTAACCCAAATCCTTAGTCCTTAGTAGAAGTTGTGAAGAACTTCTAAGGTTTCATGGAGCATACAACTTAGGAGCAAAACCTTGCTCAGCGACTTTATCTAGGATATTATTGGGCTTACAGGGTAACTAATCCTAACCCTCTTTTGAATTAGAGAATACTTCTGTAGTAGTATAAGAATAAGTATAAATACTTAGAAGAATATTGCAGAATAGAATTGGTATTATCACGATGAAGGGTTTAAAGAAGAATAATTGAACTATGCTTATATAGAATTTGTTTTCTGATGAACTTATATAGCTCGCGGGTAGGAAGTCTTTGCCCGACTTTCAGTAAATTGTGAACCATTGTTTAGAATGACCTTGAGTAGTCTTTGATAGATGTGTGACTATTATAGGTGACTCTGCTGTGACATATTCAACTTGGCGGTGGTTTTTATTTGAGAAGGTATGTGATTCTTCCTAAAGCATGATATTTTACAATATATATATAGTACGGTAGGCGTACGTGTGTTAACCGAATAATAACTACGGAAATGTCTTTGACTTAAGCTGAATAATACTTACGGCAATGCCTCACTAAGCTGAATAACAACTGCAGCGATGCCTGTGGCTTAAGCACGAATAATAAGAAGCGAAAACATTTCAAAAGAATCTTTGAATCATTTTTAATGAAGAGAACTAATTGGTTTTAAAGCGAAGCTTAAGAGTTATACTAGCTTTATGGGAAGTTAAGTATAACCACAAGAATGATAAAAGAAGCAGGTTGCCTATGTGTTTATAATAGACTTATATTGAATTGTGAAAAGAATAATAAGATGGTTTGATAAGTAGACATGATATGATGATATGTGTGTTAGTGTCTTGTAACGTTTGTATAAGAGAGTATTCTTGTTGTGCTTATGTTGTTTAAAGATAATCTGTTATGTTAGTGTACTATCGATCACCTCTTGACATATTCAGGGGTTAAGGCGCCTCCGTGCGGGGTAGACTCGGTGATGCAGGACCGTGATTCGAGAATACCTCATGCGGGTCCAGGACCTATGCGAGCTCTGGGAGTTCCAGGTTAGTGATACGGGGTTATACCTCATGCGGTCTATGTGGCCATGCGGACTACTAGTACAGGACGATGCCGAGGAGTAGCTACCCTCGATGCAGGGTTATGTACCCTATGCGGGCCTATGTGAGTGGCCTATCACGGACTACGAGTCGAGTTAGGCTTGCATGGTGATACTACGGGCAATTGGCCTGCTTGATCATTCGCGACCTAGAAAAGGCATGTTCTGATTTACCTATTGTTGCTCTTGTTTATGATGTAGCCTTATATGCGGTCCCTTGGTTGTTTCATACATACTTGCAAAACTGATTTTAAAATGATATGTTTTCATTTAAGTATTTCTGATTTCATATAATTAGTACTGTTGTCTTGACCTCCTTGAGGCTGCGTTAAATCTGCGGTAAGAGCGGCAGTGCTAGATCCACATTCTTAGGATCTACGTTGGTGTCGGGAGCTCCATCCTTTCCGGATGCTCTACTTTTGGGTATGATCTCCTGTTGTAGATAGTTTTATGATCGGTATGGCGGGAATACTGTCGCCATAGTTTTATATTTCCTTAGAGGTCTGTAGTCATGATTGTACAGTATCGGATGTAACTGCTAACCCATGTTTATATATATATGCCGAAAGGCGACGTTTTCTCACATAAACTGTGTCTTCTTTTATAAACTGTTTCATGTCTTGTTTTCTATTTCCGCTGATCACTCTGATGTATGACTACTTGGGTGCCCCGGTAAGGCACCAGTCACGGGCCCCGGAATGGGTCGTGACAAAAACCCAAGGTGTTCTTCAACTTTGAAGTTGGAAATAGAAGAGGAGTTTTCACAAGCTTCTAAGGGTTGCAAATAGTGGATTGGAACGTCAAGAAAAGGAGTTGGAGTTGCTAAGGATCGACTTAGGGTTTTGGATCATTTTGAGCTTAAGGAGGTAATAATCTCCGTCTTGCTATTAAAATTCAAGATTTCATGTTGTAGTAGTTAGAAATGATCATGTGGATTATATTATGAAGAATTATATGTGTTATGTAATATTTGGATGAAATCCGAAAGTTGCATGATTTAGCCTTTAAGATTGTAATTCAATTTAGTTACTAGTTTAGTCGTCGCATGTTATCTAAAGAGTTGATTAAGTTGGTTATAATTGTTAAGTTGTTTATGACTATATAACATGTTAGACCTAAGAAGTTGGATTGAAAAAGAATTGGAAAGAACTTTGTGTTATTGAATAAGTTAGCCGAGAATGACCTTGATTAAGGACTTAGTTGGTATTAATTGTGGGGCGGAATTTTACATGTCTTGTAGGCGTGTAATCCCCTATTGTTAACTACATTGTTGAGCCTTAAATGTGGTGTGTTTGGTTATTGAATTCGGCCTTGAAAAAGGTGGCAATGTATGTAGAAACAAAGGAAGTGCTGTCCGATTTTCCGTAGGATTTAGTAACTTTGCACTTAGAATATTCTACGTTTGAAGCTATAGGTTTAATGGACGTATTATGGCCATTATAGGTTGAAGTACTAAGAATAGCGTATTCTACTTGAAGGATGGAATAGCTATCAAGGTTGAAGTACTTCGGAGCATTTTTGTCACGACCCGAACCGGGCGTGGTAGTGCCTACCCGCACCCAGTAGCCATACATCGGAGAAATCGTGAGAACATAAAATAATACATGAAAATATTATGAAGTAAAGCGATGTCTGAGAAAACTTGCCTTTGGCATATATATAAAACTTAAATCCGAAACGATTACATCCCTTTGCACTACGCCTCTTGCAAGCAGTACTACAGACCTAGAGTGACATGACAACAATGGCGGGGCGGGGGCCCGCCATACCTCGAATGTAAGCACCTACTACGGCGGGGACTATACGGCTGATAAGCCTCGGAAAGCGGAGCTTCCAGCGGAAATAAAAACATAAACATGAAACAAGAGACATGATAAATAAGCAGGCAACCAAAGCGGTTGCCTTACGTATATATACATAAAGGCCGACAGTTATCCTTTTTACAAACTCTGCCCACAACAGTACTACAGACCTCTGAAGTGACAACAACTATGGCGGGCGGGGCCGCCATACCACGAATGTACAAGAACCTCTGGACTCGTGGTAACATACAAAAGATAAGCCTCCAAGAAGCGGGGCTTCCCAACCTGGCTGTGATCCTATGGCGAGGATCCAATGGCCGATGTACCTCTACTGCGGCATGAGCGGCCCGGGAGGTTAGTACAACAGTACAGTATGTGAAACGAAATCGTAAATGAAATCATGTGATCTATATAAAGCAGAGACATGTATGATAACAAACTACGATTTACAACATAAAAGTAGTCATGTCAAGTCGGGACTCACGCCTAAAAGTCATCCTCATACCGTGGAACTCTTATCCTGCCAGCGATCTAGGTATAAATCATGTGGAATACGTGTCTCGGCCCATCCGTGGGACTCGATAAAGAACGGTGGAATACGTGTCTCGGCCCATCGTCACGGACTCGATAAAGAATCGGTGGAATACGTGTCTCGGCCCATCATGGGACTCGATAAAGAATCGGTGGAATATGTGTCTCGGCCCGTCTCGCGAGACTCGATAGGTGGAATCGTGTCTCGGCCCGTCCATGGGACTCGATAAAGAATCATACATAACAGATCAGCCGCCCTCCGAGAGGCAGCGGTAGCAAATACAACACTTGCACAACAAAGGCTATCACCACAAGCATAGGCAAGTTCAACATACAACTAAGGTACTTTCATTTTATGTCAAAGTCAGGTTTTTAACCCCAAGTACTACATCGTTAAATTCTTTTAAAAGATCAATTCCTTTACAAAGGTCACGATACAGTAGTATTAACATAGAGTGACTAACATTATTAAGTAAACGAACAACAAAAAAAATCAAGTATGACATTATTTGCCAAGCGTTGAGTTTGCCTAATTTCAAATGCTCAAGTCTCTTATTTTAGAAAGGTTTCATAACTCATAGTCTTAATCTCTTTTAAAACAATTGAGTAACATAAGTCTTATGTGTGGTAGTTTATTCTTGTTTATAACAATCTTATTACAATGACCATGATCTAGGAAATGTAATACAATCTTGTCTTATCTTAGCTTACATGCGGATGGAGGTTTCTCTTGGTTTTAATAACAATTAGTCAATACATTTCCTTTATTAACGCAATGGTTTGTTCGATACTTATTCTCATTTCGAAATCGATAAAACATTATTCTTGTAAAGCCAAGTACTCATTACTCACGAATGAGGTTTCACAACTTTTTAACAAAATTCATAGTCCTTAACATTTCATAAAACGTCATTTATAAGTTAAGTCTCTTATCTTTCAAGATCAAGTCTCTTAACTTTCTACAATCAATAAACCATTATTTTACCTACATAACGTCGTTATAACTAACTTCCCATAAAGCTATTATAACACCCTATGTTTTAAACCAACCAAATCACTTAGCACATGTACGTCTACCGTACTACACAGTTCACAACAATCATGCTAGAAAAGATAGGAAGAGGTTCACATACCTCGCGACGATTACCGACAACTAGCAAAACGCTCCAAGTACTTCAACCCGTCGGCTACTCCTTAAGCCAAGTAGATCACGCCACACGTAGCACTCCACTCCTAAAACGGTCATAGTACTTTTATCAAACCTTTCTTACCATTGAAGACTTATACCAATAAAAGTCCTCTAATTCTACGGAAAATTGGGCAGACGGGTTGAAGTACTTGGAGCGTTTTAGGATTGGTATAAGTCCTCTAATTCTACGGGTTGAAGTACTTTTACTTCCTCCCCAAGTTTCTATGAAAGGAACTTCATCCTCAGCCCCAAGTAAACCATATAAGGGCCTCCGTGAAGTACATTGGAGACAAGACATATGGGGTACTGCTCAATTCGTCCTTGCCTCCAAATTGAAAGCCTTGAAGCAACCTTTAAGGGCTTTGAACATAAGTGACTTTGGAGGTATCGATCAAAGAGCAAAAGGGGCAAACATAGAGTTCAAGGAGGCTATCAATGCACACATGGAAAATCCCTTTGATGAGGAGCTTAAAGACAAGGTTAAGTCGCCGAAAGTAGAGCAAATACCTTCTTGGAAGTGAAAGACACTTCATAAGGCGTAAGTCAAAACGAAGCACTTGATTGGAAGTGATAGATGTTCCAAATACTTTCATAGTTTGATCAAAAGGAGTAATGTCAGAACTCCATTAACTTTCTTGTTAAAGCTAATGGTACTATCACTACATCACCGTAAGAAGTCGGAAGTTGCTTGTTGAATTTTACAAAGATCTATTAGGTACTTCCCAGACCACCACCAACTTTGATTCGATGTGTTCAACTATGGCCCGAGTGAAGAAGAGAGATTCTGACTTTTGCATTTCATCACCCCAAAGGAGATTTGGGAAGCACTCTCGATATAGCGATGACAAGGCACACTGGACCGGATGGTTATCTGGTGCCTTCAAGAATAGATGGAAAGATGTGGGCCGTGATGTTGTAAGATGTGTCGAAGTTCTTCTCTCTGGAGTTCTTTTGAGGCGAGTTAATCATACCATCATTACCACGCTGCAAAAAGCGACCATGATCCCGAGGTAAATGATTTCGGGCCCATCGGATTGACTAATGTGATCTATAAGATCATCACAAAGATTCTAGCTAACAGAATGGCATTGATCCTTCCTTCTCTCATTGACAAATCCCGAGGGCTTTTGTGAAAGGAAGAAACATGATGACAAGCGTATATGTGGCACAAGAGCTTGTGAGAGGATTTAATAGAGCAGTCTCACCAAGATGTATGCTTATGGTGGACCTTCGTAAAGCATTGATCTGATCTCTTGGAGCTTCCCGAATTGGTACTAAGAAGTCTAAAATTTCAGACAGTTTACGGATGGATCATGGAATGTGTTAGCTCAACCTCCTTCTCCCTTTCTATCAATGGTGAGCTACATGGATACTTCATAGGAAAGCGGCCTAAGAAAAGGTGATCCTATGTCCCTACTCTCTTTATCTTGTGCATGGAATACCTCTCAAGGTGCTTAAAATGAAGGTGAGGCAAGAGCTTTCTCATATTTTCCAAAGTGTAAGAAATTGGGCATTACTCATCGGCATTCGCGGATGACCTCGTATTTTGCCAAAGGAGATATATCTTGATTGGGATTCTTATGGATTGTCTGGAAGAGTTGGAGGCTGCCTCGGGATTAACTCTTAACCGCTAAATCCTCTGTCTACTTAGCGGGAATGCATTCTGATTCGGGACTTGATATTGACGAGTGGGTTTCGCCATTGGAAGCTTTCGATCACGATACTTGGGGATCCCTTTGTCCCCAATTTCAGTCTCGGTGGATCAATTTGCCCGTTCACTAGTGATATTTCGAATTACATTCAGAAATGGGGCATCACACCCTTTCTTATCTTTGGTAGTGGAACTAATCAGTCGGTCGTCGAGGGTTGAGAGCTTTTGGTTCCGCACTTCCTATCGACCACTATTATCAAGGTACGGTCTACTTGTATTCAATTCTTATGGGGAAACCACCAAGAGTTGCTTGGGATATCATTTGTCTACCTCAAACTGAAGGTGGCTTGGGTCTTATGAACATCAAGGAATGAAATCATGCCCTGCTATCCGGGCGATTTGGCAAACTCACACTGTGATTCTCTATGGGTCGATGGATCAATAGCCACTATTTGAGAGATATTACAATTTGGGACTATGAGGTGCGTCCTAGGACTCCTTTATTCAAAAAGATTTGTGGGATTCGCGACAAATTTGTTTCTATCTTTGGTAGCCATGGTGATGCTATTGTGACTTCACAAAATGTTGTGCCAGCGGTATATTAGATTCAAGCCTCGTATATGATATCTTGCGCACTCATGAGCTAAAAAGCCTTGGATGTCACAAATTTGGAAAGGATTCATTCCTCCTAAATTCTCTTTTACTATGTGGCTAAAGTGCGGGAAGCGGTTAGCTACAAAGGATACTCTATCATTTCTCAACTTGGAGGATAAATCTTGCGGATTCTGCAAGCAAGCTAATGAAACGAGGAACACCTCTTCTTTGCACCCCTATGCACACATGATTTGGAAGAGCATAAAAGATTGGTTGGGTATTAGAAGAGAGATGACAAGCTGTTGAAAGCTCCGCTTAAATGGATTAAGAAAGAACAGCGGAATGACGTCAAGCCAAAACCATTTTGCTTACTTTTGCATAATGGTTTATGAGATTTGGAGGGCAAGAAACACAATGCTCTTTGAAGGCACAAGCATGCGTGAGAAGAGATCATTGCAGAATCAAAACAACGTCTTATAGAGTTCTCTATGATTTTATCCCCTCTTGTAGTGGCACCTTTTGAGTGGCCGCCTCCTCTATCTCTTCTTGTTTGCATTACGTTGAGGCTTGAGATACCTCAACGACTGATTGTAGCCACTTCCTTTTCGTTATTAGTAATAATATTTGCATTTACCTAAAAAAAAAAAAAAAATAAGTAAAAGAAGGGGATTACACGCCCAAACGGTAACGCAGTTTACTATCACGCCTTAATAACAACAATAATTAAAAAGGGGATCACGCCCAAGCACGCGATTGAAAAATCTTCCCCGCGAAATGTAAATACGATCCAATGTAAATACGATCCAAAGTAAATACGGTCCAAAGTAAATACGGTCCAAAGTAAATCTGATCCTTAAGTTGGGGTCCTTGGCGACTTTGTCCATTTTACTTATCCAATTACTTCATTAGTCATCCAACTTATATTCCATCTTAATATAAGTTATAGTTACTTTGTTAATTACTTCTTCACAAGTAAGATACGTTTTTACCATTTTAATGGCAAACGACCAATCCTTTCTTTTTAACAAGTTAACAAGATCCAACTCTTCCAAACTTTACTCCATATATTATATATTCATAATATACTTATAATGTATGTATATTGACCAAATCACAAAGAGGTTTAAGTTTCACTACCTCAAATAGCCCAAGAATATCCAAGTTCTTAAAGTCGCTCCAAGCAAGTCTTAGCTCCAAATATTTACGTTCCAATCCGCTACAAGCAACCCATAAGCTCTAACCAACTTCTCTTGAGATCCAACTCCAAAAAGTGAAGAACACTAGGGTTCCAAAGATGACAACTTTCGGCCAAGGCACAAAATAGAGGTTAGGGGTGTGAAATCTTTTCCAACTCTTGGTACACAATCTTCCTAACACCTTAGGGAATAACACTTAAGAGTTTAAGAATTGTTGGACAAATTTTGCTCAAGAAATGGGCTCAAAAACGAGAGCAAGGTCAAGGGAGAAGGGAGGGAATTTCTTGTCTTGAAATGGTTAAGTGTGGGAGATTTCATCAACTAGTAGTGCATATATAGGACAACCAAGGGATAGGATGAAGGCAAGTGTGTGGTTGAGATTGGGGACAAGTGTGTGTGGGCCCCACAAGCCACTTGTCCAACTAAAAATATCTTGCATGACAAGGCCACTTGTCTTGCCACTTGTTAACAAATTTCGGCCATGAGGCCACCTAGGGGTGACACGTGTCGCCTCCTGATTAAATCCAAAATATTTCATCTCGAAAATATCCATAATGGCCAAAATCTCAAAACAAAGTGGGCCCCACAAAAGCAGTAAATTTCTCCCGTGGGCCAGCGTGACCAATTCCGAAATAAAATTCCATAATTCTAATATAATTCAAGAAGCCCAAATACCAAATCGAATCAATTCCCATCAACGAACCTTTTTCCTTCACGAAATCAGGAAACTTTTAGTCGAAAAATCACGTCTTTCTTTCCTTCCAAAATTTACATGCCGTATTCTCGCATGCGCCGTCCTCACATACATACCACGGAACTACGGGTGTAACGAGTTATGGATGCGGCGGGGCCTTGTCCGTCATATTTGATATAACTCTTAGAGGTGCAATATTCATATGTGGGATTGGACTGCGTATGCGGTGTAGTGTCTTTTGATTATGTATATTATGGCGGCGCTTCGGCTTTTCCCTTGCACGTATGTTGGTTTAAAAAAAAGGGTGTTATTAAATTTCCGCAGTTTGCTTGTGTTGTTAAGGTAGAAGGGTGCCCAGGTAGGGCACCGATCCGCCCGGGGTTGGGCGTGGCGAGTGGTATCGAAGCGATCGATCGCCGGAATGTCTGAGGCCGTGTCTAGTAGAGTCTTGATTATCGATGTGTTGCGCGCCACATCCATAAACAGGAGGCTACAGGACATTTAGGAGTTGGTTTCTATTCTTCTCCCTCTAAGATCGTGCCATAGAGCTGTGTTAGTAAGATAATTCCTCTCTGACGTATTTTTGTGTTACTGGTATGCCTCGAGGAGAAGCGTCGCCGAAGGGCAAAGGAGTAGCGAGAGCTACTAGTCGGTCGAGAGTTGATAGGGCTTATGCCTGAGTTTCTGGATGTTGTCGCGATGTGAGTTCTTCTGCGCCGAGTTTTGAGACCCCAAGCACGAGCATCGATTTCGCGATTAGGAGAAGACTATAGTCGCGAGAAGCGATTATGTTATTGACCAAGATAAGCGGTGCTACGATTTCATCGGCGGAGGTTATTCGGCGATGCAGACAGTGTCAGGGTAGAGGCCAGCGGAAATCGGCGTAAGAGGCTAGACCGGTTGGTTATTCGGTGAGTTTTTGGGCGGCGGCCTCGGCGAGTGAGATATTCGTCGACCTACCCGGTACATACCCGCAACCCAGGTGGGAGATTTGACCCATGGTATTTAGGAGCTGGTCCGAGCACGAGGGTTGAAGTTCTCAAAGGGCGAGAGGATTTTCTCGATCGAGGCCACTTTTTCCTCGATGTTTCCATTATAGTAAGCGTCATGCGAAATGCCGTTATGGCGCGGTGTTTGTTTTTGTTGTGGTCGTCCGGGCCATATACTGAGAGTATGTCCTTTTAGAAGGAGCACCGGTAAGGTGGCTCAGCCTATGAGGCCGGTAGTTGGTTCCCTTTCTTCCACAGCTGTGCGTCCCCCAGGGCAGGGTGTTCAGATGTCAGCTAGTCGTGGTAGAGGTCAGGGTGGAGTTTATAGTTCTGGCGGTCCTTCGAACCGCGTAGATGACGTGACTACTGGGCAGGATCAGGAGGCGACATCGCATGGGATTCTGGTATATGTCGATTCTTTTGAATATACGTGCATTGATAGATTCAGATTTCGCCCTAGCATATATGTTTTCCCTTTATTGCTAGTAGTTGTAAAGTGATAGTACCCCCAGAGGTAGGAATACTTTGATTAGTAAAGTGAAAAAGTTAAGAATGTTGACAAGAATGGTAAGTGAACTGAGACTATAGTTGTGTAGAGTTCACAAGTCGTAATTGCCCCATAACAGTGTAAGACCAATAGGGAATAATGTACGGTAGAAATACTTTGGCTTATGTGGCGAACCTCTAGTGAATAGGGGGATAGGGTGAGAAGTACCTTGAGATAAGAGAAAGATCTATTTCAGACTAAGAATGAGAAGTTAAGTATGACAAGTAAGAGAATAAAGGAACCTCTAAGGATCCCGTGTTTTAGAAGACTGTAACCTTCGAGTTTTGTGAGAAGGGGTCGCGGATGGAAGGTCCATTGATATGTTTACGTATGATAGGTGGTGGCCATGTGTGGCATCGTTGGTCTTGTGGAGTATTGATTGTTAGGCATACTATAGAGACTATGCCGGAGTTTGTATAGCTTGGCAACCGACTAAGAACATTCGGGGACGAATGTTTCTAAGGGAGGAAGAATGTTACACCCCGTAAGTCCAGGACATGTATAAGAGAATGTATGTAAGGAATCAAGACTTGGAAATTGGTACGAAAGGAAGAATTGTTTTTCCGACAGAAAATCTTCCGAACGTCGGAAAGGAAAAATGTTCGTTGAGGAGAATTAGATTCTCAAAATACATTATTTGAAGAGTATGGAACTTATTAACTTTTTGGAAATTTATTTTTACGGATTTGGTCATGTGGGGCCCACCCGAGGAATTTTACGTTTTGCGGGGCCCACGAGGGTTACGGATTTTTATGGACGAATGAGAGGGCGACACGTGGCACCCCCACATATGGTCTGGGACGATTTATTGTAAGGGTAAAATGGTCATTTACCATCAAGGAAGATAAGTCTTGCTAGCTTGAGATTGTTGACCAAGTCAACTTGTCCACTTGGCTATTTAATTAATTGTCCTTCATCCTAGCCCACAAGTGTTTTAATCTAAGCCATCGATGTGTTATATAAGCGTACTACTAGTGCAAGACAAGGTCTTCCAACACTTAGAAAAATTTCACACGTTAACTTGTGCATTATAGTTGCTCTCGGGTTTGACACATCTCCCACACAAAAATTTTGTAGTTTTGATCCATTATTCACAAGACTTAAACCCAATGTCCCTAAGGATATTGTAAGGATATCTCAATAGAAAGATTTTGGAAAAGCAGCGTTTTCACGTTAGTCATGGCGAAAACCTAAGTAGTTTTCCTAGATTTGGATTGGAAATAGAAGAGAAGTTGGTTGTTGTCACGACCCGTTCCGGGGCCCGTGACTGGTGCCTTACCCCGGGCACCCTAGTGATACAACATCAGAGAAAAACCAGCGGAAATAAAAACTTAAATATTTAAATAGACATGGATCAAGATAAAGAAAATAGGTCGACCAAAAGCGGTTGCCTTTCAACATATATATATATATATATAGACATTTGAGCGATTACAATCCTTGCAACCACCTGCCGCGATTACTGGACCTCTAAGATTTTTAACAACTATGGCGGGACGGGGCCGCCGTACCACGAATGTACAAGAACCTACGGACTCGAGGGTAGCATGCGAAGATAAGCCTCAGAAGGAGCGGAGCTTCGATATCTTTGAAAGGTGATCCTATAAGCGGGGATCGGCGATGTAACTCTACTGCGGCATGAGCAGCGGCCGAGGAGGTCGATAACAGTACCAAGTATGTGAAAGCGTAAATCGTAAATGAAATCATAGCGATCTATATAAAGCGGGAGACATGTATGATAACCAAACTACGATGCACCACATATAAGCGATCATATCAAGTCGGGGACTCATACCTCCAAATCATCACTCGTGCGGTGGAATTCCTTCCTCACTGGCGATCTATGATATAACAACACGAGGAGTATATATGAACACGAGTCCCACTGTGTCAATAAAACCGTCTGGGCAAGTATAACTACCGAATCCGACCGTACGATAATCTTGTACAACCGTATCATGAAGGCGACACGTGGCAAGTGCACTAGCCTCGCGGATCCACTGCGTCGCGTAGGCGGCGGGGCAAGTGAATCGGCGGGCACCGATCACTGGCCGTAAGTCACGGCTCCGTCCAAACAGCGACTCACGAAGGCGACCGTGGCAAGTACACTAGCCTCGCGGATCCACTGCGTCACGTGGCGGCGGCGAAGTGAATCGGCGCACCGATCCTGGCCGTAAGTCACGATACCGCGCGAAGGCGACGCGTGGCAAGTGCGATAACCGCTACCAGATCCACTGCGTCACGTGGCGGCGGGGCAAATAAGCGGCTACGCGCGATCCTGGCCGTAAGTCACGATACTTCGCCATAACCATAATGGTCACGTGTCCGAGAATCCATCAGCGGTGTGGACATGCCCGTATGTAATGCTCTTGCGGGAAGCATACGTGGAATCTCCGTCGCTGCCGTGCGTCGAGTAAGTTCTCAACAAGTCAACCACTCCATGAAGCAGCGGTAGTATAGAAACACAATTCTTGCACAATAAAGACCATCACCATAAGCATAGGCAAGTTACACAACACCATAAGCATAGGCAAGTTACACAACACCAAACATAGGCAAGTTACACAACAACAAGCATAGGCAAGTTATACCTGACTCAAAGTACTTTCATTTTATGTCAAAGTCAGGGTTTTAACCACTAAAGTACTACGTCACGTTAAATTCCTTTTAAAGAGACCCATTACTTTTATAAAAGTCACCCGATACCGTAGTATAAAATAGAGTGACTCACCTTTTAGGTAAACCAAAACACTTTCCTTTTCAACCACATTCTTTTCCTAAGGTTCAAGTTTGCCTAATTTCAATTACTCAAGTCTCCTTATTTTAGAAAAGTTTCATAGTTCAATGTCTTAATCTCTTTTAAAACAATTGAGTAACATATGCCTTATATGAATGTAGGTTGTTCTTATTCATAATCAATCTTATTAAGCGACCATGATCTAGGAAATGTAATATCATTTTGTCTCATCTTAGCTTACATGCGGATGGAGGTTTCTCTTGGTTTTAATATAATCCTTCATTTATTCAATACATTTTCCTTTATTAGCAATGCGGTGGTTTTGTCGATATTCATTCTGATTTCCGAAATCAGTAAAACATTATTCCTTTTAAAAACCAAGTACTCATTACTCACGAATGAGGTTTCACACAAAATTCATATTAATTCATTCAAGTCAAGTCTCTTATCTTTTAAGAATAAGTCTCTTAACTTCTAAAATCAGTAAACCATTCTTTTTATCTCCTTAAGGCGTTATACCTAACTTCCCATAAAGCTAGTATAACTCTTATGTTTTCAAAACCAAGTATTACTCTTCTTTCAAAAAGTTTCTTATTTCTTTTGAAATACTTCAAGATTCTTCTCATTCGGGCTTAAGTCAAAAGACATTGCCGTAACACTACATTCGATTAACACGTCGTCTACCGTACTATATCTATATTCCTTTTAAAATATTTCAAGGTTCTTATTATTGGGCTTAAGTCAAAAGACATTTGCGTACAACTATATTCGGTTAGCACACGTCATCTACCATATTAGATATACATATTATTCGGGCTTAAGTCAAAGACATTGCCACGCGTCGTCTGCGTACTATATGTATTCTTTTAAAATACTTCATGCTCGAGTATAGGAAGAATCACATACCTCGCGACGATTATCGACTATAAGCAAAAGCGCTCATGGCTATAACCCGCTAGCCTTGTCCACCTTCTAAGTAGCACATGCTACTTGCGAACATTCAACCGATAAAGGTTATCGGTCTACTGTAAATACGATCTATGTAAATACGATTTAAATCTTCTACTCTAATATTCTTGATGTGATTTGATTCAAGTCTATTACGTAATATCCTTATTACGATTCAATTCTCTTATGAATCTTATATTCATTTATATACAACTACGATATGTAATTCCCAATTACAATAGAAGGTCGATAGTATTTACCTCGATGAGCCCAAAATTATCCGAGTTTAATGTCGATCTGAGCAGCGTTAAGCTCACTCCAAGTGCTCAATCGCTCCAAACAACCCTTAGAAGTTCTACACAACTTCTACTTAGTACTCCAACCAATTATGGAGATTTTTCCATAGGGTTTCGTTTAGTGGCTAAAGGAAGTATAATAGTATTTTCCGGGCTTTTCGTATAGAGGTAACTTTGGAAAGTACTACAAGGTATTTGGGCTAAAGTATTTGGGCATTATAACAATACTTGGAGAGTATTTCTATACCAAAAAAAGGGGGTATTTATACGAGACAACAAGGCGAGGGGTACCTCTGGCCAAGCCTCGCTCGAGGAGGCTCTCGCCGTGGCTTCTCAAAAGAGGGGAGGTGCTTTGGGCGAACCACTCAAGAGGAGGAGGATTTCAAGACTTAGAAAGATTGCTCAAGTTTGGATGAAGAAAGTCTTCAACTTAGAGGGTATTTATAGGTCAAGAAATGGCCAACCAATGGCGAGATCCTCGAGTGTAAGGCAAGTGTAGGGCTAGATTTTAACCATGTGTACCTTATCCATCTACCACACCAACTTGCACAAAAATATCCTACCAACTCACTCCTCCAAATCGTCCATGCAGCTTCCTTCCGATGTGAGGGTGACACATATCACCCTCCGTTGGTCCAAAATGTTTCGTCTCTCGGAAAAATCCATAAAATATAAATGACATAGCGGAATTTTCCCTTCGAAAGTTTATTAAATTGTTTCGTCGAAACACGACTCCTTTCGGCACTTGTGTACAAATTTCGAAACTTGCCAAATCTTAAGGCTTAAATTTTCTACGTACGTCCTTACGTACATACCCTGGAAATACTGGGTATAACATTCTCCCTCGCCCGAAACATTCGTCCCAAATGTTCCTTCTCAAGGCGGACAACGATGAAGTTCTTCTTAACAAGTTGCGATGCCACACTGGCCACAAAATAACACACGTTCTCTTCCTTCTTTACTCGTCGTACCGCTCGAACACTTGAACTCTTCTAGTATCGTACCATACTTGATCATCGCGGTTCCCAAAACTTTGGAGTCACCACCTCGAACTTGGTCCTCTTACTAGCCTCGATCTCCTTAAGGCTATTCGGCCTTCACGATCCGCACGGTCGAACATATCCACGAACTCATCGATGGTCATCTAAACTTGGGCCTAGCACCTCGTGACCCTACCACTGGCGGGACCACCCGGGTGACTCTACTCGAAGCAGGCGCGGGTTGGCCCGGCAACATAGCCCCGACCCACTTAACGCGTCAAGCTCTTGTTCCCGATCGGAACAATCTTACCTATCTGGTCATGAAAGCTACCACTTCCATTTTACACTACCCGAGGAATTTTCCCACAATTACTCCACGTATACCTATACGTTCGACAAGGATCACTCGCGAGAACTTGTACTCAAGGCGGCCTTACGTCTAAGGTCTCATTGTAATATTCTAAGGTTCATCATTTTCTCACCCCGCTTACCCTTTTTCACTAACCGGGTTTCTAAATCACATTTTAGCCTGAAGGCTATCCGAACATAACACTAACACATCATCACAACATCAATACATACAAAAATCTAGAGGGTTAAGGATATACTGAAAATAGGCGGTTGAAGGACCGCTAAGCTGAACTTCCACGCGACCTCTGGTGGCTGTAGGTGTATGAACATCTGCCTAGCTATGGAAGGTGAAGAACCATGCGCTCTAGTAGTCATGCTATCCCAGGTGCTACCACAGTCGGATAGTCTCTTGCCAAATGGCCTGTCGGCGCAAGTATAGCAATCTCCCAAACCAGTCTGACATTCCCTCTATGGGCTTTACCGTAATGGTCACACTGAGATATGGTGGCCTCGTCCGTGAGCTCCTACTCGCAAAATCGACACACAGGAGCCACGACCTGCTCCTGAATATTCCGAAGGTTCCGAAGGCTGTGGAGGACCACTCTGTACTGGCGGAGGTACATAACTAGTCTGCTGCTGAGGCGGTCCGCCTCGAAAGTCACAAAGGACCTGCTGTTACGGCCCTCTTACCTGCGATCTTGGTCATTCCGTCGATTTCTCGCTCGCCGCATCAGTGCATAACCTGCGTGCGGCGATGTCCGTGCGGTGAAGAGCTACACCGAATAACTACGCTAGGTAATCATCGAGCCACCTGTAACATATCGGTGCACTCGATCCTCCATACTAGCTACTAATGCGGGGCGTCTGCAGGGCTAATGAGTCGAACTCCACATTGTACTCACGAACCGTGCGCGGATTACGCGCATACCAAAAATCTGCCGGCCGAGCCCTCACCATGCAGGAGGCAAGAAATGTGCAAGAAAGGCCTCGAGAACTTCGTTCCATACGGTGGAAGTGCATGCCCTCCCGGGACAGCTCGCGAATCAAACGATCATTGCGGTATCACGCGGCCGATGCGAACCTAGGACCGACTCGGTCTCCGATGCCTTGATCACTCTCGTGATCGTGTAGCTGCGGATAAACTCCTGCGGATCATCCTCGAGCCTCGACCCGTAAAACTCTGGCGGGTTACATCTCGGAAAATCCGTAGCCTCAAACTATCGATGCGGGGTGAACGCTGGTGCTCTTTAGGCTGCTGCGTCCGGCCTATCCTCAAATCAGCCTGACCACGGCCGTCGCGGGCCCGCCAGCTCGCGTAACTCATCTCTTACGCTCCGGTGTGGGGTGGAGGCTCAGTCTTGTGGTCTCTGTAGAGCGCTGCTACTCGCGGACTCCTCCTGCTGCCTTGCCACGGGCGGGTTGCACTGCGAGAGGCATAGCGGTAAAAGCGAAGTGCGTCGGAGGTCCGACATATCACACGGCTCTAAGGCGATCTCGGAATGAGAAGAAGCGAAACCAATCCTAAATGTCTGCGACCTCACGATTATAGATGTGGTGCGCGACACATCGATAATCAAGACTCTACTAGACACGATGCGTAGACACTTTCCGAGGACTAAGCGCTCGATACCACTTTTGTCACGACCGTTCGGGGCGTGGTAGTGCCTACCGGGCACCTAGTGATACAACATCGGAGAAAAACCGGCGGAAATAAAAACTTAAACATTTAAATAGACATGGATCAAGATAAAGAAAATAGGCAACCAAAGCGGTTGCCTTTCAGCATATATATATATATATAGACATTTGAGCGATTCTGATCCTTGCAGCCACACTTGGCGATTACTCAGACCTCTAAGATTTTTACAACAACTATGACGGAGACGGGGCCCGCCGTACCACTGAATGTACAAGAACCTGCGGACTCGGGGTAGCATGCGAGATAAGCCTCAGAAGGCAGGCTTCCCGATATCTTTGAAAGGTGATCCTATGGCGGGGATCGACAGTTGTAACTCTACTGCGGCATGAGCGTGACGGCCCCGAAGGAGGTCGATCTGTGGTACCAAGTATGTGGCGTAAATCACGTAAATGAAATCATAGCGATCTATATAAAGCGGGAGACATATATGATAACCAAACTCTGATGCACACATATAAGCGATCATATCAAGTCGGGGACTCATGCCTCCAAATCATCACTCGTGCGTGGAATTCCTTCCTCACCTGGCGATCTATGATATAACAACACGAGTATATATGAACACGGGTCCCACCTGTGTCAATAAAACCGTGGGGCAAGTATAACTACGGATCGGCCGTACGATATCTTGTACAACCGTATCATGAATCGACACGTGGCAAGTGCACTAGCCTCCGCGAATCCACTGCGTCACGTGGCGGCGGGGCAAGTGAATCGGCGGGCACCCGATCCTGGCCGTAAGTCGCAGCTCCGTCAAACACCGACTCGCGAAGGCGACACGTGGCAAGTACACGCCTCGCAGATCCACTGCGTCACGTGGCGGCGGGGCAAGTGAATCGGCGGGCACCGATCCTGGCCGTAAGTCACGATACTTCGCGCGAAGGCGATCGTGGCAAGTGCGATAACGCTACGGATCCACTGCGTCGCGTGGCGGCGGGGGCGAAATAAGCAGCTACGCGCTGATCCTGGCCGTAAGTCACGATCTTCGCCATAACCATAATGGTCACGTGTCCACAGAATCCATCAACGGTGTGGACATGCCCGTATAACAATGCTCGGAAGCATGCGGTGGAATCTCCGTCGCTGCCGATGCGTCGAGTAAGTTCTCAACAAGTCGGCCCGACCTCGTGAGGCAGCGGTAGTATAGAAACACAATTCTTGCACAATAAAGACCATCACCATAAGCATAGGCAAGTTACACAACACAAACATAGGCAAGTTACCTGACAACAAGCATAGGCAAGTTACACAACAACAAGCATAGGAAAGTTATACCTGACTCAAAGTACTTTCATTTTATGTCAAAGTCGGGTTTTAACCTAAAGTACTACGTACGTTAAATTCCTTTTAAAGAGACCCATTACTTTTATAAAAGTCACCCGATACCCGTAGTATAAAATAGAGTGACTCACCTTTTTAGGTAAACCAAAACACTTTCCTTTTCAACCACATTCTTTTCCCTAAGGTTCCAGTTTGCCTAATTTCAATTACTCAAGTCTCCTTATTTTAGAAAAGTTTCATAGTTCAATGTCTTAATCTCTTTTAAAACAATTGAGTAACATATGTCTTATATGAATGTAGGTTGTTCATTCATAATCAATCTTATTAAGCAGCCATGATCTAGGAAATGTAATATCATTTTGTCTCATCTTAGCTTACATGCGGATGGAGGTTTCTCTTGGTTTTAATATAATCCTTCATTTATTCAATACATTTTCCTTTATTAACTTGCTGCGATGGTTTGTCGATATTCATTCGATTTCAAATCGATAAAACATTATTCCTTTTAAAACCAAGTACTCATTACTCACGAATGAGGTTTCACACAAAATTCATATTAATTCATTCAAGTCAAGTCTCTTATCTTTTAAGAATAAGTCTCTTAACTTCTAAAATCAGTAAACCATTCTTTTTATCTCCCTTAAGACGTTATACCTAACTTCCCATAAAGCTAGTATAACTCTTATGTTTTCAAAACCAAGTATTACTCTTCTTTCAAAAACGTTTCTTATTTCTTTTGAAATACTTCAAGATTCTTCTCATTCAGGCTTAAGTCAAAAGACATTGTCGTAACACTACATTCGATTAACACGTCGTCTGCGTACTATATCTATATTCCTTTTAAAATATTTCAAGGTTCTTATTATTGGGCTTAAGTCAAAAGACATTGCGTACAACTATATTCAGTTAGCACACGTCATCTACCATATTAGATATACATATTATTCGGGCTTAAGTCAAAAGACATTTGCCACACGTCGTCTACCGTACTATATGTATTCTTTTAAAATACTTCATGCTCGAGTATAGGAAGAATCACATACCTCGCGACGATTATCGACTATAAGCAAAGCGCTCGCGGCTATAACGGCTAGCCTTGTCCACCTTCTAAGTAGCACATGCTACTTGCGAGAACATTCAACGATAAAGGTTATCGATCTCGTAAATACGGTCCTATGTAAATACGGTTTAAATCTTCTACTCTAATATTCTTACGATGTGATTTGATTCAAGTCTATTACGTAATATCCTTCTATTCTGATTCAATTCTCTTACATGAATCTTATATTCATTTATATACAACTACTGATATGTAATTCCCAATTACAATAGAAGGTCGATAGTATTTACCTCGATGAGCCCAAAATTATCCGAGTTTAATGTCAATCACGAGCAACGTTAAGCTCCTACTCCAGTGCTCGATTCGCTCCAAACCACCCTTAGAAGTTCTACACAACTTCTACTTAGTACTCGACCAATTATGGAGATTTTCCATAGGGTTTCGTTTAGTGGCTAAAGGAAGTATAATAGTATTTTAAGGCTTTTAGTATAGAGGTAACTTTGGAAAGTACTACAAGGTATTTGGGCTAAAGTATTTGGGCATTATAACAATACTTGGAGAGTATTTCTATACCAAAAAGGGGTATTTATACGAGACAACTAGGCAGGGGGTACCTGGCCAAGCCTCGCTCGAGGGAGGCTCTGGCCATGGCTTCTCAAAAGAGGGAGGTGCTTTGGACGAACCACTCGAGGGGAGGAGGATTTCAAGACTTAGAAAGATTGCTCAAGTTTGGATGAAGAAAGTCTTCAACTTAGAGGGTATTTATAGGTCAAGAAATGGCCAACCAATGGCGAAGATCCTCAGTGTAAGGCAAGTGTAGGGCTAGATTTTAACCATGTGTACCTTATCCATCTACCACGCAACTTGCACAAAATATCCTACCAACTCCTCCTCCAAATCGTCCATACGCCCACACTTCCTTCGATGTGAGGGTGACACATATCACCCTCGTTTGTCCAAAATGTTTTCTCTCGGAAAAATCCGCAAAAATATAAATGACATAGCGAATTTTCCCGCCATGAAGTTTAGTAAAGCGTTTCGAAAAACGACTCCTTTCGGCACTTGTGTACAAATTTGAAACTTGCCAAATCTTAAGGCTTAAATTTTCTCGTCGTCTTACGTACATACCACAAATACGGGTATAACATTCTCCCCTCGCCAGAAACATTCGTCCGAATGTTCCTTCTGAGCGGACAACGATGAAGTTCTTCTTAACAAGTTGCCAATGCCACACCGCCACAAAATAACACACGTTCTCTTCGCTTTACTCGTCGTACCGCTTCTCGAACACTTGAACTCTTCTAGTATCGTACCATACTTGATCATCGCGATTCCCAAAACTTTGGAGTCACCACCTCGAACTTGGTCCTCTTACTAGCCTCAATCTCGCCCAAGGCTATTCCGGCCTTCACGATCCGCTTCGGTCGAACATATCCACGAACTCATACGATGGTCATCTAAACTTGGGCCTAGCACCCTCGTGACCTACCACTGGCGGGACCACCCGAGGTGACTGCCTCGAAGCAGGCGCGGGTTGGCCCGCGCATAATGACCAACCCGACTTAACGCGTCAAGCTCTTGTTCCCGATCCGAACAATCTTACCTATCTGGTCATGAAAGCTACCACTTCCATTTTACACTACGAGGAATTTTCCACAATTACTCCGTATACCTATACGTTCGACAAGGATCACTCGCGAGAACTTGTACTCGAGGCGGCGCTACGTCTAAGGTCTCAAGCGTAATATTCTAAGGTTC
Source organism: Przewalskia tangutica (assembly GCA_029844215.1). Taxonomy (NCBI): domain Eukaryota; kingdom Viridiplantae; phylum Streptophyta; class Magnoliopsida; order Solanales; family Solanaceae; genus Przewalskia; species Przewalskia tangutica. The sequence continues at coordinate 85,548,384 of CM056720.1, read as the reverse complement.
ATCATTTTCTCACCCCCGTGCTTACCCTTTTTCACTAACGGGTTTCTAAATCACATTTTAGCACAAGGCTATCCGAACATAACACTAAACACATCATCACAACATCAATACATACAAAAATCTAAAGGGTTAAGGATATACCTGAAAATAGGCGGTTCGGAGGACCGCTAAAACTGGGAACTTCCACCGCGACCTCTCTGGTGGCTGTAGGTGTATGAACATCTGCCTAGCTATGGAAGGTGAAGAACCATGCTTTCTAGTAGTCTGTGCTATCCCAGGTGCTACCCACAGTCGGACGATCTCTTGCCAAATGGCCCTGTCGGCGCAAGTATAGCAATCTCCCAAACCGATCTGACATTCCCCTCTATGGGCTTTACCACAATGGTCACATGGCGAGATACGGGTGGCCTCGTCGTGAGCACTCCTACTCGCGAAAATCGACACACAGGAGCCACGACTGCTCACGAATATCGAAGGTCCAGAAAGTGTGGAGGACCACTGCATGCTTGGCGGAGGTACATAACTAGTCTGCTGTTGAGGCGATCAGCCTCGAAAGTCACCAAAGGACCTGCTTTGCGGCCCTCTTGGCGATCTTGGTCATTCCGTCGATTTCTCGCTCCTCACATCGAGTGCATAAGCTGCGTGCGGACAATGTCCGTGCGGTGAAGAGCTACACGAATAACTTTACGCTAGGTAATCATCGAACCACGTAACATATCGGTGCACTCGATCCTCCATACTAGCTACTAATGCGGGGGCGTCTTAGGGCTAATGAGTCGAACTCCACATTGTACTCCGCGAGCCGTCGCGGATTCTGCATGATACCAAAAATCTGTCGGCCGAGCCCTCCTCATGCGGGAGGCAAGAAATGTGCAAGAAAGGCCTCGAGAACTTCGTTCCATACGGTGGAAGTGCATGCCTCCCGGGACGGCTCGCGAATCAAACCCGATCATTGCGGTATCACGCGGCCGATGCGAACCTAGGACCACCGACTCGGTCTCCGTGCCTTGATCACTCTCGTGATCGGCTGTAGCTGCGGATGAACTCCTGCGGATCATCCTCGAGCCTCGACCCGTAAAACTCTGGCGGGTTACATCTCGGAAAATCCGTAGCCTCGAACTATCGATGCAGGGTGAACCGCGGTGCTCTTTGGGCTAGCTGCGTCGGCTATCCTCAAGTATGGCCTGACCACGGCCGTTAAGCGCCAGCTCCTTGTAACTCATCTCTTGCTCGGTGTGGGGTGGAGGCTCGGTCTTGTGGTCTCTGAGAGCTGCCGCTTGCTACTCGCGACTCCTCTGCTTTGCCTTGCCGGGCGGGTTGCCTTGGCGGAGGCATAGCGGTAAGCGAAATGCGTCGAGAGGGTCGACTTATCACACGGCTCTAAGGCACGATCTCGGAATGAGAAGAAGCGAAACCAATCTAAATGTCTGCGACCTCACGATTATAGATGTGGTGCACAACACGTCGATAATCAAGACTCTACTGAACACGATGCGTAGACACTTTCGAGGACTAAGCGCTCGATACCACTTTTGTCACGACCGTTCGGGGCGTGGTAGTGCCTACCGGGCACCCTAGTGATACAACATCGAGAGAAAAACCGGTGAAATAAAAACTTAAACATTTAAATAGACATGGATCAAGATAAAGAAAATAGGCCAACCAAAGCGGTTGCCTTTCAACATATATATATATAGACATTTGAGCGATTACAATCCTTGCAACCACGCCTTGATTACTCTGGACCTCTAAGATTTTTACAACAACTATGGCGGGACGGGGCCCGTACCACGAATGTACAAGAACCTCTGACTCGGGGTAACATACAAAGATAAGCCTCAGAAGGAACGGGCTTCAATATCTTGAAAGGTGATCCTATAGCGGGGATCGACAGTTGTAACTCTACTGCGGCATGAGCGGCCCGAAGGAGGTCGATCTGCAATTACCAAGTATGTGAAACGTAAATCGTAAATGAAATCATAGCGATCTATATAAAGCGAGAGACATATATGATAACAAACTACAATACACCACATAAGCGATCATATCAAGTCGAGGACTCATGCCTCCAAATCATCACTCGTGCGGTGGAATTCCTTCCTCAGCTGGCGATGCATGATATAACAACACCAAGAGTATGTATGAACACGAGTCCCACGTGTCAATAAAACCGTGCGGGGCAAGTATAACTACGGATCCGGCCGTACCAATATCTTTGTACAACCGTATCATGAAGGCGACCGCGTGGCAAGTGCACTAGCCTCCACGGATCCACTGCGTCACGTGGCGGCGGGGCAAGTGAATCGGCGGGCACCGATCCTGGCCGTAAGTCACGGCTCCGTCAAACAACGACTCGCGAAGGCGACCGTGGCAAGTACACTAGCCTCGCGGATCCACTGCGTCACGTGGCGGCGGGGCAAGTGAATCGGCGGGCACCGATCCTACCGTAAGTCACGATACCGCGTGAAGGCGACGCGTGGCAAGTGCAATAACGCTAACAGATCCACTGCGTCACGTAGGCGGCGGGGGCAAGTAAGCAGTACGCGCGATCCTGGCCGTAAGTCACGATCTTCGCCATAACCATAATGGTCGCGTGTCCACGAGAATCCATCAGCGGTGTGGACATGCCCGTGTAACAATGCTCTTTGAAGCATGCGTGGAATCTCCGTCGCTGCCGTGCGTCGAGTAAGTTCTCAACAAGTCAGCGGCCTCCATCGAGAGGCGGTAGTATAGAAACACAATTCTTGCACAATAAAGACCATCGCATAAGCATAGGCAAGTTACACAACACCGTAAGCATAGGCAAGTTACCTGACACCAAACATAGGCAAGTTACCTGACAACAAGCATAGGCAAGTTACACAACAACAAGCATAGGCAAGTTATACACAACTCAAAGTACTTTCATTTTATGTCAAAGTCGGGTTTTAACCTAAAGTACTACGTCGTTAAATTCCTTTTAAAGAGACCCATTACTTTTATAAAAGTCACCCGATACGTAGTATAAAATAGAGTGACTCACCTTTTTAGGTAAACCAAAACACTTTCCTTTTCAACCACATTCTTTTCCCTAAGGTTCCAGTTTGCCTAATTTCAATTACTCAAGTCTCCTTATTTTAGAAAAGTTTCATAGTTCAATGTCTTAATCTCTTTTAAAACAATTGAGTAACATATGTCTTATATGAATGTAGGTTGTTCTTATTCATAATCAATCTTATTAAGCAGCCATGATCTAGGAAATGTAATATCATTTTGTCTCATCTTAGCTTTTATGCAGATGGAGGTTTCTACTGGTTTTAATATAATCCTTCATTTATTCAATACATTTTCCTTTATTAACGCTGCAGTGGTTTGTCGATATTCATTCTGATTTCCGAAATCAGTAAAACATTATTCCTTTTAAAAACCAAGTACTCATTACTCACGAATGAGGTTTCACACAAAATTCATATTAATTCATTCAAGTCAAGTCTCTTATCTTTTAAGAATAAGTCTCTTAACTTCTAAAATCAGTAAACCATTCTTTTTATCTCCCTTAAGACGTTATACCTAACTTCCCATAAAGCTAGTATAACTCTTATGTTTTCAAAACCAAGTATTACTCTTCTTTCAAAAAAAGTTTCTTATTTCTTTTGAAATACTTCAAGATTCTTCTCATTCAGGCTTAAGTCAAAAGACATTGTCGTAACACTACATTCAGTTAACACGTCGTCTACCGTACTATATCTATATTCCTTTTAAAATATTTCAAGGTTCTTATTATTCAGGCTTAAGTCAAAAGACATTGCCGTACAACTATATTCAGTCAGCACACGTACATCTACCATATTAGATATACATATTATTGAGCTTAAGTCAAAAGACATTTGCCACGTCGTCTGCGTACTATATGTATTCTTTTAAAATACTCCATGCTCGAGTATAGGAAGAATCACATACCTCGCGACGATTATCGACTATAAGCAAAATGCTCAGCGGCTATAACGGCTAGCCTTGTCCACCTTCTAAGTAGCACATGCTACTTGCGGAACATTCAACGATAAAGGTTATCGATCTCAGTAAATACGATCTATGTAAATCTGATTTAAATCTTCTACTCTAATATTCTTACGATGTGATTTGATTCAGTCTATTACGTAATATCCTTCTACAGTTCGATTCTCTTACATGAATCTTATATTCATTTATATACAACTACAGTATGTAATTCCCAATTACAATAGAAGGTCGATAGTATTTACCTCGATGAGCCCAAAATTATCCGAGTTTAATGTCGATCTGAGCAGCGTTAAGCTCTACTCCAAGTGCTCGATCCGCTCCAAACCACCCTTAGAAGTTCTACACAACTTCTACTTAGTACTCCGACCAATTATGGAGATTTTTCCATAGGGTTTCGTTTAGTGGCTAAAGGAAGTATAATAGTATTTTCGGGCTTTTAGTAGAGGTAAATTTGGAAAGTAATACAAGGTATATGGGCTAAATTATTTGGGCATTATAACAATACTTGGAGAGTATTTCTATACCACAAAAAGGGGGTATTTATACGAGACAACTAGGCAAGGGGGGGGGGGGTACCCTCTCGGCCAAGCCTCACTCAAGGGGGGGGGGGGGAGGCTCTCGGCCAAGGCTTCTCAAAAAGAGGGGGGAGGTGCTTTGGACGAACCACTCAAGAGGGGAGGGAGGATTTCAAGACTTAGAAAGATTGCTCAAGTTTGGATGAAGAAAGTCTTCAACTTAGAGGGGTATTTATAGGTCAAGAAATGGCCAACCAATGGCCAAGATCCCTCCAAGTGTAAGGCAAGTGTAGGGCTAGATTTTAACCATGTGTACCTTATCCATCTACCACACCAACTTGCACAAAAATATCCTACCAACTCCCTCCTCCAAATCGTCCATGCCGCCCACACTTCCTTCCAATGTGAGGGTGACACATGTCACCCTCCCATTAGTCCAAAATGTTTCGTCTCTTGGAAAAATCCGCAAAAAATATAAATGACATAGCCGGAATTTTCCCTTCGCAAGTTTAGTAAAACGTTTCGTCGAAAAACGACTTCTTTCGGCACTTGTGTACAAATTTCGAAACTTGCCAAATCTTAAGGCTTAAATTTTCTACGTACGTCCTTACGTACATACCCTGGAAATACGGGGTATAACAGTTGTGAACTTCTAAAGGCTTCAAATAGCGGATTGGAGCGGAAAGGAAAGGAGCTAAGAATTGCTAAGGCGCGACTTTGAATCTTGGAATTTTTAAGGGCTTGTAAATGTATAAATCTTGTCGTTTTAACAATTAAAGTCTACTTATATTTGTAGTTATGGATATTAGCAAGCATGAGATATTTAGTATGAAGTTTGATAATTGTATTTGGCTATTGGAACCCTAATCCGAAAACTAGCATGTTTAGCCTTAAGATTACAATTCAAGTTGATTATTAGTTTAAGTCGTCGCATGTTGTATAAGAAGGAAATTGTAGTTGTTGAAGTTGTTTATGACTATATAACATGTTAGACCTTAGAACTTGGAATTGGAAAAGGATTTGAAAAGACTTAGTGTTGTTGGTTATAAGTTGGCCGAGAATGGCTTGGATTTTAAACTACTTGGTATGAATTGTGGGCGAATTTTACGTATTGTAAGGCGTGTAATCCCGCTTTGGTTGGTTGTTGTTTTGAGCCTTAAATGTGGCATGTTTGGTTATTGTATTCGGCCTTGAAAAATGTGGCAAAGTATGTAGAAGCAAAGGAAGTCTTTCGATTTTACGTAGAATAAGAGACCGTATACTTAGTATTATTCTCGTTAGAGACTAGAAGTTGATAGTCGTGTTGTGGCCATTATAGGTTGACAATTCGTGCAGCGTATTCGACAGCTTGTGGATTTAGCGAAAAGGTATGTGAACTATCTCCTCTTCTAGCATGATTCCTTAAGATAAAGAAAGTATGCCTACTCTTAAATGATCCATTCCTTGGTTATATTTGGATTGCCTAAAATAGAATTTGTTTTATGTACTTCCTTGATTGTACTTTGATGTTTAAATTGTAAGTTGTATAATCCATTGCCTTAGTACATACCCTGGAAATACGGGGTATAACATTCTCCCCTCCTTAGAAACATTCGTCCGAATGTTCCTTCTCAAGACGGACAACGATGAAGTTCTTCTTAACAAGTTGCCAATGCCACGCTGGCAAAATAACACGCGTTCTCTTCCTTCCTTACTCGTCGTACCGCTTCTCGAACACTTGAACTCTTCTAGTATCGTACCATACTTGATCGTCGGCAGTTCCCAAAACTTTGGAGTCACCACCTCGAACTTGGTCCTCTTACTAGCCTCAATCTCGCCAAGGCTATTCCGGCCTTCACGATCCTCTTACGGTCGAACATATCCACGAACTCATCGATGGTCATCTAAACTTGGGCCTAGCACCCTCGTGACCCTACCACTGGCGAGACCACCCGGTGACCTACCTCGAAGCGGGCCGTGGGTTGGCGCAACATGGCCCTGACCGACCCAGCACGCGTGACTCTTGTTCCCGATCGGAACAATCTTACCTATCTGGTCGTAAGCTACCACTTCCATTTTACACTACCCAGGAATTTTCCCACAATTACTCCACGTATACCTATACGTTCGACAAGGATCACTCGCGAGAACTTGTACTCAAGGCGGCCTTACGTCTAAGGTCTCAGCTGTAATATTCTAAGGTTCATCATTTTCTACTTCCTTTATGCTTACCCTTTTTCACTAACGGGTTTCTAAATCACATTTTAGCACAAGGCAATCCAGACATAACACTAAACACATAATCACAACATCAATACATACAAAAATCTAGACGGTTAAGGATATACCTTAAAATAGGTGGTTAAGAGGCACGCTAGAACTGGGAACTTCCACCGCGACCTCTACCGTGGCCTGCCGGTGTATGAACATCCTGCCTAGCTATGGAAGGTGAAGAACCCGTAACTGCTCTAGTAGTCTGTGCTATCCCAAAGGTGCTACCCCTGGTCGGACAGTCTCTTGCCAAATGGCCCTGTCGGCCGCAAGTATAGCAATCTCCCAAACCGATCTGACATTCCCTCATGGGCTTTACCACAATGGTCACACTGAGATACGGGTGGCCTCATCCAGCGAGCACTCCTACTCCCCTGAAAATCTGACACCTGGGAACCCTGACCTGCTCCTGAATATCCTGAAGGTCCCGAAGGCTGTGGAGGACCACTCTGTACTGGCGGAGGTACATAACTAGTCTGCTGCTGAGGCGGTCCGCCTCGAAAGTCACCAAAGGACCCTGCTGTTCTGGCCCTCTTCTGCTGATCTTGGTCGTTTTCGAATTCTCCGCTCCTCACATCCAGTGCATAAGCTGCGTGCGGGCAATGTCCGTGCGGTGAAGAGCTACACAGAATAACTTTACGCTGGGTAATCATCGAGCCACTGTAACATATCGGTGCACTCGATCCTCCATACTAGCTACTAATGCGAGGCGTCTGGGCGATGAGTCGAACTCCACATTGTACTCACGATAAATGCGCCCGTTCTGCATGATACCAAAAATCATCGGCCGAGCCCTCTCATCTAGGAGGCAAGAAATGTGCAAGAAAGGCCTGCGAGAACTCGTTCCATACGGTGGAAGTGCATGCCCTCCCGGGGCGGCTCGCGAATCAAACCGGCCGATCATTGCGGTATCACGCAGCCGATGCGAACCTAGGACCACCGACTCAGTCTCCGATGCCTTGATCACTCTCATGATCCGCTGTAACTGCCGGATAAAATCCTGCGGATCATCCTCAGGCCTCGACCCATAAAACTCTGGCGGGTTACATCTCAGAAAATCTCGTAGCCTCAAACTATCTGATCTGGGGTGAACCACTGGTGCTATTGGAACTGCTGCGTCTAGCCTATCCTCAAATCGGCCTGACCACGGCCATTAAGCGGGCCAGCTCCTTGTAACTCATCTCTTACGCTCGGTGTGGGGTGGAGGCTCAGTCTTGTGGTCTCTGTGAGAGCTGCATTGCTCTACTCGCGACTCCTGCTGCCTTGCCCTTACGGGCAGGTTGCCTTAGCGGAGGCATAACGGTAAAAATGAAGTCGTCGGAGGGTCCGACTTATCACACACACTAAGGCACGATCTCGGAATGAGAAGAATGGAAACCGATCCTAAATGTCCTGCGACCTCCGATTATAGATGTGGTGCACAACACGTCGATAATCAAGACTCTACTAGACACGATGCGTAGACACTTTCAGAGACTAAGCGCTCGATACCACTTTTGTCACGACCCGTTCGGGGCCCGTGGTGGTGTCTTACCGGGCACCTAGTGATACAACATCGAGAGAAAAACCAGTGAAATAAAAACTTAAACATTTAAATAGACATGGATCAAGATAAAGAAAATAGGCAACCAAAGCGGTTGCCTTTCAACATATATATATATATAGACATTTGAAAAGTTACAATCCTTGCAACCACGCCCTGTGGTGCTACTGGACCTCTAAGATTTTTACAACAACTATGACGGGACGGGGCCGCCGTACCAGAATGTACAAGAACCTACGGACTGGGTAACATACCAAAGATAAGCCTCAGGAAGAGCGGCTTCCCAATATCTTTGAAAGGTGATCCTATAAGCGGGGATCGACAACCGATGTAACTCTACTGCGGCGTGAACGCGGCCCCCGAAGGAGGTCGATCTGGCCAGTACAGTATGTGAAGCGTAAATCACGTAAATGAAATCATAGCGATCTATATAAAGCGGGAGACATATATGATAAGCAAACTACTGATTACACATATAAGCGATCATATCAAGTCGAGGACTCATACCTCCAAATCATCACTCGTGCGTGGAATTCCTTCCTCAGCTTGGCGATCTATTATATAACAACACCAAGGAGTATATGAACACGGGTCCCTGTGTCAATAAAACCGTCTGGGCAAGTATAACTACGGATCCGACCGTACGATATCTTTGTACAACCATATCATGAATCGACCGCGTGGCAAGTGCACTAGCCTCGCAGATCCACTGCGTCACGTAGCGGCGGGCAAGTGAATCGGCGGGCACCCGATCACAACCGTAAGTCACGCAGCTCCATCAAACAACGACTCGCGAAGGCGACCGTGGCAAGTACACTAGCCTCGCGAGATCCACTGCGTCACGTGGTAGCGGGGGCAAGTGAATCGGCGGGCACCGATCCTGGCAAGTAAGTCACGATCTGTCGCGACCGAACCGGGCGTGGCGGTGCCTTACCCTGGGCACCCTAGTGATACAACATCAGAGAAATCAGCGGAATATAAAACAATAACATGAAACAACATGAAGTATGAAATAATAATATGAGAAAAATTGCCTTTCGGCATGTATTTATGAAAACTTAAATTGACGATTACATCCATGACAACCCGCCCATGGCGATACTACGGACCTCTACGAATGATATGACAACCACGACGGGGCGGGCCGTCATACCACGAATGCACCACAACAACGAGGACTATGCGAATAAGCTCGGAGGCGGGCTTCCCAAACGCTGAATCGTGACCCAGGCGAGGATCAACGGCGGTGTACCTTTACTGCGGCATGAACGGCCCCGGAGGTCGATCTAACAGTACCAAGTATGTGGCGAAAATCATAAATGAAATCATAGTAGTCTATATAAAGCAGGAGACATGTATGATAACCAAACTACAATTCACAATAAGCAGTCATGTCAAGTCAGGGACTCACGCCCTCAAAGTTATCACTCAAATATAACAATGGGTCTCACGCCCACAACATCAATCATGCCCGTGGAATACCTTCCTCACGGCGATCTATGATATAAAAGCACCGAGGAATACCATGAACACGAGTCCCGCTGTGTCATCATAAAACCGTCACGGGGTAAATACGAAGGCATAGCCGACTACTAAAACCACGGCCACGACAAGGTCATAAAGCGTATCATGATCTGTCTGCATCGTCACATGATCAAAGCCGCCACTCGCGCGATATCTAATGTGCGCGTCTAGCCACAGAACTTCCGTAGCTCGCGTAAGCCACTCCGATGGCCCGCGTGGTATTCCCGCATCGGTAGCTACTCCCCGGCGTCTGGACTCGCCGTCCGCGTGGCCACGTAGACCGCATGACCACAAAGGCCGCAACACTGGAACTCCGCGATTCCGCATAGGCCACTGGACCGCATAAGGTATTCTCGAATCATAGGTCACACAGACCCGCCTGAGTCTACCCCGCATCGGAGGGCAGCTTAACCCCCGGAATCATGAGTGATATAATACTATCATAACAGCTTATCGTTAAACAACCTAAGCACAACAAGGGAAAACCCCTTTACACAAACATCACAAGATACTAACTCACGTAGCATCCTAACATGTTTACTTATCAAGTCAACAAGAAAGTATTACAAGACTATCACAAATCAACACAATCAAGTTATTCACACAAGGTACTTTCTACATTATGTTAACAAGTTCGGGTTTTAGCCCCAAAGTACTTCATGTATTACTCTTTTAAAAGATCTGTTTCTTTCACAAAAGTCACACAATACTCGTAGTATATAAAAATAGATTGATTATCTTTTGAAGTAAATCAAAACACTTCTCTTTGTAAAATCAAGTAACAACATTCTTTTCCAAACGTTCAAGTTTGCCTAATTTCAATTACTCAATTTTCTCATATTCGAAAGGTTTCGTAGTTCATAGTTTTAATCCCATAAAACAATTTGAGAAACATATACCTTATGTGTGAGTAGGTTATTCTTGTTCATAACAAGCTTGATACAAAAGCCATGATCTAGGAAATGTAATATCATTTTGTCTCATCTTAGCTTCTACGGATGGTAGTTTCTCTTGGTTTTAATAATACTTTATTAGTCAAAACATTTCCCTTTATTAGCGTCTTGTGGTTTGTTCGATACTTATTCTGATTTCCGAAATCAGTAAAACATAATTCCTTTTGAAAACCAAGTACCCATTACTCACGAATGAGGTTTCACACTTTTTAACAAAATTCAATTAAGTCAAGTCTCTTATCTTTTTAGATCAAGTCTATTATCTTTTTAGATCAAGTCTCTTAACTTCTTAAATCAATAAATCATTCTTTTTATCTCTCTTAAGCCGTTATACCTAACTTCCCATAAATCTAGTATAACTCTTAAGCTTTTAAAACCAAGTATTACTCTTACATTAAAATGATTGATATTCTTTTGAAATACTTCAAGATTATTCAGCTTAAGTCAGGAGACATTGCGTAATTATTATTCGATTAACACACGTCGTCTACGTACTATATATATATTCTTTAAAATATCATGCTCAAGAGGATAGGAAGAATCACATACCTCGCGACGATTATCGACTATTAGCAAAATGCTCCGTGGCTATAACCCGCTAGCCTTGTCCACCTTTCAAGTAGCATGCTACTCACGGAACATTCAACCTATAAAGGTTATACAAGTCTATCAAAGTCTAGACTACTCGGTAGAATAAATCTAGATACAAGATTCTACGGAAATTTGGGCGACTTCCCTGCCGTCAAACTTCACGAGTCTCATGTCTGATCTATGTAAATCTGATTCAATTCTCTTCTTTAAATTCGGGCTTAAGTCAAAAGACATTGCCACACAACTATGTTCATTCTATATATAATATACTACAACTATATATTCCTACAACATGTAATTTCCAATTACAATAGAAGGTCGAAGTGTTTACCTCGATAAGCCCAAAATTATCCAAGTATAAAGTCGATCTGAGCAACGTTTAGCTCCTACTCCGATTGCTCGACCGCTCCAAATAACCCTTAGAAGTTCTACGCCTTCTTCTTAATACTCCAACCAACTATGGAGATTTTCCTTAGGGTTTCGTTTTTGTAGTGAAGGAAGTATAATAGTATTTGGGCTTTTAGTATAAGTGTAATCTTGGAATACTACAAGGTATACTGACTAAGGAAATTTGGGTATAGTAACAATACTTTGGAGCGTATTTCTACCAAGAGTGGGGGTATTTATACGAGACAACACCACAAAAGTGAGGGTATATACCCGACCAGCCAGCTGGGAGGGGTATTCTCGACGAGGGAGGAACTCTCGGCCAGGGGCCTCTGAAGGGGAGGGCGAGAACAACACTACAAGGAGGGAGGATTTCTAGACTTAGAAATTATTTTAGGATGAATAAGTCTTCAAAGGGAGGGTATTTATAGGTCAAGCAAAGGCCAACCAATGGCCAAGATCACGTACCAAGTGCTAAGCAAGTGTGTAGGGTCAAGATTCATCCGTATGCACCTTATCCATCTACCACAAAATATCCTACCAACTACTTGACAAAACCAAGGATTTCTTCCAAGCTTTACCGCCCACGCTCCATCAATGAGAGGGTGCCAAGTGTCGCCTCTCGTTGGTCCAAAATGTTTCGTCTCTCGGAAAAATCCGCAAAATTAAAAATGGCATAGCGGAATTTTCCTCATGAGTTATGTAAAATGTTTAGTCGAAAAACGACTCTAACCGGTGTTGTGCACAAAGTAAAATCGTGCCAAGCCACTTTTAAAGCCCAAACTTTTCTCGTCGCCTTACGTGCATACACCGGAAATACGGTATAACATTCTCCCTCGTAGAAACATTCGTCGAATGTTCCTTCTAAGTCTCAAAAACAATTGTCGCCGAGATAGTCTTCACTACTATACTTACGAGAACAATCACGCCCTGGCCCGCCACGAAACACTGCGCAAAATACTTACATCCAAGTTCACGAGGAATCACCTTTGACATCACAAAAGCCGCACCACAGGTCTAAAATATACTTCCTTCGCACCTTCTCCTTACAAAAGAAGTGATCCTCTATGCTCGCAATACATGCTCGCTTCTTCCTTACGCTGCGTCGTACCACTTCTCGTACACTCGAACTCTTTCTTATCAAATCTGCATCCGATTCGGTTCCAAATCTACGGGTTACTATCTCGACTTGGTCATCATTAACTGGGAACACTCTGGATGGATCTCCGATACTTTACTGAATATAGCAACACGAAAAGACCGGACATACTGCCTCTTAAGTTGGACGGCAAAAGCTAACATATAGGCAACCTGGCCTATTTCCTCACATGATCTGAAAGGCCCAAGGTAACTCGGGCTAAGTTTCCTCTGATTTTCCAAAACTCGTTACACCCCTCCGGGGTGGTACCTTCGAGAAGACCCACCGTCAACCTGAACTCCAAGCGTCGTCGCCGATCATCCGCACGACTTCTGTTGATTCTGAGCTGTCGATAACCTCTTCTGGATAAGCTTCACCCTATCCACATCCTAATGAATAAGTATGAACCAACTATCTGAACTTTGCCCACATCGAACCAATCGAACGACAACTTACATTTCCGCCCCTTCAAGGCGTCATAAAGCGACATTTGAATACTGAAATGGTGGTTATAAAAACACTCCCTCAACAGGAGACAACAATCCTTACAGCTACCCCTGAAATCCACACATTGGCCCGAGGGCGAATGCGATACTGAGACTCACCTGAGTTCCTCGATCCTGCTGCCGTAAAACTTCCGAAAGCGAAAATAGGCGTAACACGGGCTTCATCGCGACATAAGGTGAAGCGGGCACCTCGTGCAGCCATACAACCTTCCCGATATAACATCTCGCATAACCGCTGCCGAGTAAATGATCTTGACTAAAAGACAATGCGGGTGACCTCGTTGGCTCGACTCATGGTTGAGCAACGTCCACGAACTCGTCGATGGTTAACTAAACTTGGGCCTAACACCTCGTGACCCTAACACAAAGCGGGACCACCACAAACTGACCCCACCGCATACGGGCGCGGGTTGACGCAACATAGCCTCAACCCGACCCGGCAACGCTCAAAACACTACCTCCCCGATCCGAAACACTCTTACTAATCCACGTTACGAAAACCTAGCGGTCTTCTTAGCTCAACTACCCTCTTTCCTACTACTCAGGGACTTATCACACAAACATATCTCACGTGCACTATGCACTCCGATGAGTCAAACATAAAATACCTCTTTTACTCGAGATGGCCTTACCTCTAAGGTCTCCACGTATAACATTCTAAGGCTCACATCTTCCCTTATCCCGACTCTTTCTGGTTAACTAACCATGATTTCTAATCACAATATACTTATGTTATCTGAACATAACACTTAAGATATACTCATCTCATCATACGTGCTAATCTCTGAGGTTTAAGGATATACTGTATCTCTTGCTTCACTCCAGGCGTTCTAATCAAACCTACCGTAGTGGCATTAGGAAGATGACGAACTACCAGCGATCTGAAGGTGAGTCCTCCTACTAGGACATCCTTTGACACATGACCACGGCGGCGGTAATATGAGTACCAACAAAAAGACGACATTCCCTGGGATAACGTCCATCACACTGTGAATCGAGGAAAAGCGAATCCGGTGTTTGGAACTGCGTGTAGCCGGAAGCTGCGGAGCTCGACCAACTCCTGCATACCGAGCGTCCTGAACCCTGTGGAGGACCTCTCTGCACTGGTGGATGTGCATAATCTAATCTGTTGTTGAGGTGATTCGCCTCGAAAGTTACCAAAGGACCTTGCTGTTCTGGCCCTCTTCTACTGTCCTTAGTTAACCCGTCGATCTCTACGTTTCTTGGCCTGCTGCGCATAAGCCCGTACACAGGCCATGCTCAAGCCTAACTGAAGAATTTCCTCTGCACGACCCTCTCTTAGATATTCATCAAGACTCGCGGTATATTGGTATACTCTCTGGTAGCCAAATCCATAGCTAGTAACGGGGTCGCCTCTTTGTAATCTCTATTCTTTGTTCGGTCATTGGGCGAAGGTTCAACTTATCATGGCGCGATGAGGCTGCGCCGCCATGCTAAACTCTGTTGGGGCTGGTGATGTCGCAGAACTCCCCGAATGAAGCACCATGTCAGGTGATGATTGGGCCTGTGCCCACGTAACCCTCTGTACTCTACTCGCAGCTCCTGCCTTGCCCTCTGGCTCGGGTTTGCCTGCGGAGGCATAGCAGTAATGGAAAGAAATCGTTAGAGGGTCCGACTTATCACGGCTCTAAGGCACGATCTCGGAATGAGAAGAATAGAAACCAATCCTAAATATCCTATAGCCTCGCGATTATTGATGTGGTGCCAACACACCGATAATCAAGACTTCTCGGATACGGTCTGTAGACACTTTCGAGGACTAATCGCTCGATACCACTTTTGTCACGACCGAACCGGGCGTGGTCGTGTCTTACCGGGCACCCTAGTGATACAACATCGAGAAATCGTGAATATAAAACAATAACATGAAACAACATGAAGTATGAAATAATAATCGAGAAAAATTGCCTTTCGGCATGTATATATGAAAACTTAAATTCGACGTTACATCCAGCGACAACCGCCCACAATAGTACTACGGACCTCTACGAATGATATGACAACCACGGCGGGATAGGGCCGTCATACCCCGAATGTAGCACCTACAACAACGGGGACTATACGAATAAGCCTCGGAGGAACGGAGCTTCCCAAACGCTGAATCGTGACCACTAGGCGAAGATCAACGGCGGTGTACCTTTACTGCGGCATGAGCGCGGCCCGAAAGTCGATAACAGTACCAAGTATGTGGCCTGAAAATCGTAAATGAAATCATAGTAGTCTATATAAAGCGGGAGACATGTATGATAGCAAACTACGATTCACAATCAATAAGCGATCATGTCAAGTCGGACTCACGCCTCAAAGTCATCACTCAAATATAACAATGGGTCTCACGCCCACAACATCAATCATGCCGTGGAATACCTTCATCACTGGCGATCTATGATATAAAAGCACCAAGGAATACACATGAACACGTGTCCCACCTATGTCATCATAAAACCGTGCGGGGTAAATGCGAAGGCATAGCCGACTACTAAAACCCAGCGACGACAAGGTCATAAATCGTATCATGATCTGTCTGCCGTCGCATGATCAAAGCGGCCACTCGCCGCGATATCTAATGTGCGCGTCTAACCCACAGAACTTCCGTAGTTCGCATAAGACACTCCGATGGCCCGCGTGAGGTATTCCGCATCGAGGGTAGCTTCTCCCGGCGGCGTCTGGACTCGCCGTCCGCGTAGCCACATAGACCGCGTGACCACAAAGGCGCGACACTAACACCGGAACTCCGCGATTCGCATAGGCCTGAGACGCATAAGGTATTCTCGAATCATAGGTCACACAGACCGCTGAGTCTACCGCGTCGGAGGCAACTTAACCCCTAATCATGGTGATATAATACTATCATAACGAATTATCGTTAAACAACCTAAGCACAACAAGGAAAACCCCTTTACACAAACATCACAAGATACTAACTCACGTAGCATCCTAACATGTTTACTTATCAAGTCAACAAGAAAGTATTACAAGACTATCACAAATCAACACAATCAAGTTATTCTCACAAGGTACTTTCTACATTATGTTAACAAGTTCTGGTTTTAGCCCCAAAGTACTTCATGTATTACTCTTTTAAAAGATCTGCTTCTTTCACAAAGTCACACAATACTGTAGTATATAAAAATAGATTGTTTATCTTTTGAAGTAAATCAAAACACTTCTCTTTGTAAAATCAAGTAACAACATTCTTTTCCTAACGCTCAAGTTTGCCTAATTTCAATTACTCAATTTTCTCATTTTGAAAGGTTTCGTAGTTCATAGTTTTAATCCTTAAAACAATTTGAGAAACATATACCTTATGTGTGAGTAGGTTATTCTTGTTCATAACAAACTTGATACAATGACCATGATCTAGGAAATGTAATATCATTTTGTCTCATCTTAGCTTATGCAGATGGTAGTTTCTCTTGGTTTTAATAATACTTTATTAGTCAAAACATTTCCCTTTATTAGCGGCTTTGTGGTTTGTTCGATACTTATTCGATTTCAAATCGATAAAACATAATTCCTTTTGAAAACCAAGTACTCATTACTCACGAATGAGGTTTCACACTTTTAACAAAATTCAATTAAGTCAAGTCTCTTATCTTTTTAGATCAAGTCTCTTAACTTCTTAAATCAATAAATCATTCTTTTTATCTCTCTTGGCCGTTATACCTAACTTCCCATAAAGCTAGTATAACTCTTAAGCTTTTAAAACCAAGTATTACTCTTCATTAAAATGATTCGATGTTCTTTGAAATACTTCAAGATTATTCAGCTTAAGTCCGGAGACATTGCGTAATTATTATTCGATTAACACCGCGACGTCTACCGTACTATATATATATTCTTTAAAATATCATGCTCAAGAGGATAGGAAGAATCACATACCTCGCGACGATTATCGACTATTAGCAAAAGCGCTCACGGCTATAACGCTAGCCTTGTCACCTTTCAAGTAGCACATGCTACTCGTAACATTCAACCTACAAAGGTTATACAAGTCTATCAACGTCTAGACTACTCGGTAGAATAAATCTAGATACAAGATTCTACGGAAATTTGGGCAGCCCTTCCCTACCCGTCAAACTTCACGAGTCTACTGTAATACACCCCATGTAAATGTGATTCAATTCTCTTCTTTAAATTCGGGCTTAAGTCAAAAGACATTGCCGCACAACTATGTTCAGTTCTATATATAGTATACTACAACTATATATTCTACAACATGTAATTTCCAATTACAATAGAAGGTCAAGAGTGTTTACCTCGATAAACCTAAAATTATCCAAGTATAAAGTCGATCCCGAGCAACGTTTAGCTCTACTCAAGTGCTCCACCGCTCCAAATAACCCTTAGAAGTTCTACGCAACTTCTTCTTAATACTCCAACCAACTATGGAGATTTTCCTTAGGGTTTCGTTTTTGTGGTCAAGGAAGTATAATAGTATTTACTGGCTTTTCGTATAAGTGTAATCTTGGAATACTACAAGGTATACGACTAAGGAAATTTGGGTATAGTAACAATACTTTGGAGAGTATTTCTACCAAGAGGGGGGGGGTATTTATACGAGACAACACCATAAAAGGGGGGGGGGGTATATACCCCTCGGCCAACCCCACTAGGAGGGGGGTATTCTCGGCCAAGGGGGGGAGGGAACTCTCGGCCAAGGGGCTCTCAAAGGGGAGGGCGAACAACACTACTGAGGAGGAGGATTTCTAGACTTAGAAATTATTTTAGGATGAATAAGTCTTCAAAGGGGAGGGGTATTTATAGTTCAAGCAAAGGCCAACCAATGGCCAAGATCATGCCAAGTGCTAAGCAAGTGTAGGGTCAAGATTCATCCATGTGCACCTTATCCATCTACCACAAAATATCCTACCAACTACTTGACAAAAAACCAAGGATTTCGTCCAAGCTTTACCGCCCACACTCCATCAATGAGAGGGTGCCAAGTGTCGCCCTCTCGTTGGTCCAAAATGTTTCGTCTCTCGGAAAAATCCGCAAAAATTAAAAATGGCATAGCCGAATTTTCCTCGCAATTTATGTAAACCGTTTCGACCAAACACGACTCTAACCGGGTGTTGTGCACAAAGTAAAATCGGCCAAGCCACTTTTAAATCCCAAACTTTTCACGCACGCCCCACGCACATACACCGGAAATACGGTATAATGAGATACTTCGCCGCGGCGACACGTGCAAGTGCAATAACCGCTACCAGATCCACCGCGTCACGTGAAATGCGGGGCAAGTAAACAGCTACGCGCGATCACAACCGTAAGTCACGATACGCCATAACCATAATGGTCACATGTCCACGTAATCCATCAACAGTGTGGACATGCCCATGTAACAATTCTCTCGAAGATACCCGTGGAATCTCCGTCGCCTGATGCGCCCAAGTAAGTTCTCAAAGTCAACCGCCTCCATCGAGACGCGGTAGTATAGAAACACAATTCTTGCACAACAAAGACCATCACCATAAGCATAGGCAAGTTACACAACACCAAACATAGGCAAGTTACACAACAACAAGATAGGCAAGTTACACAACAACAAGCATAGGCGAGTTATACACAACTCAAAGTACTTTCATTTTATGTCAAAGTCCGGTTTTAACTCTAAAGTACTACGTACGTTAAATTCCTTTTAAAGAGACCCATTACTTTTATAAAAGTCACCCGATACCCGTAGTATAAAATAGAGTGACTCGCCTTTTTAGGTAAACCAAAACACTTTCCTTTTCAACCGCATTCTTTTCCCTAAGGTTCCAGTTTGCCTAATTTCAATTACTCAAGTCTCCTTATTTTAGAAAAGTTTCATAGTTCAATGTCTTAATCTCTTTTAAAACAATTGAGTAACATATGCCTTATATGAATGTAGGTTGTTCTTATTCATAATCAATCTTATTAAGCAGCCATGATCTAGGAAATGTAATATCATTTTGTCTCATCTTAGCTTCTATGCAGATGGAGGTTTCTACTGGTTTTAATATAATCCTTCATTTATTCAAAACATTTTCCTTTATTAACGCTGCAGTGGTTTGTCGATATTCATTCGATTTCAAATCAAGAAACATTATTCCTTTTAAAAACCAAGTACTCATTACTCACGAATGAGGTTTCACACAAAATTCATATTAATTCATTCAAGTCAAGTCTCTTATCTTTTAAGAATAAGTCTCTTAACTTCTAAAATCAGTAAACCATTCTTTTTATCTCCCTTAAGACGTTATACCTAACTTCCCATAAAGCTAGTATAACTCTTATGTTTTCAAAACCAAGTATTACTCTTCTTTCAAAAAAGTTTCTTATTTCTTTTGAAATACTTCAAGATTCTTCTCATTCAGGCTTAAGTCAAAAGACATTGCCGTAACACTACATTCAGTTAACACACGTACGTCACCGCATTATATCTATATTCCTTTAAAATATTTCATGGTTCTTATTATTCATGCTTAATTCAAAAGACATTGTCGTACAACTATATTCAGTTAGCACACGTACATCTACCATATTAGATATACATATTATTCAGGCTTAAGTCAAAAGACATTGCCACACGTACGTCTACCGTACTATATGTATTCTTTTAAAATACTTCATGCTCAAGAGTATAAGAAGAATCACATACCTCGACGATTATCGACTATAAGCAAAACGCTCCATGGCTATAACGCTAGCCTTGTCCACCTTCTAAGTAGCACATGCTACTTGCGAACATTCAACCAATAAAGGTTATCCATCAGAAATACATCTATGTAAATACAGTTTAAATCTTCTACTCTAATATTCTTCTGATGTGATTTCAGTTCAAGTCTATTCTGTAATATCCTTCTATTACAGTCCAATTCTCTTCTATGAATCTTATATTCATTTATATACAACTACAGTATGTAATTCCCAATTACAATAGAAGGTCAGTAGTATTTACCTCGATGAGCCCAAAATTATCCGAGTTTAATGTCGATCCTGAGCAACGTTAAGCTCTACTCCAAGTGTCTAATCGCTCCAAACCACCCTTAGAAGTTCTACACAACTTCTACTTAGTACTCCAACCAATTATGGAGATTTTTCCATAGGGTTTCGTTTAGTGGCTAAAGGAAGTATAATAGTATTTTCCGGGCTTTTCGTATAGAGGTAACTTTGGAAAGTACTACAAGGTATTTGGGCTAAAGTATTTGGGCATTATAACAATACTTGGAGAGTATTTCTATACCACAAAAAGGGGGGTATTTATACGAGACAACTAGGCAAGGGGGGGGGGGTACCCTCTCGGCCAAGCCTCACTCAAGGGGGGGGGGAGGCTCTCGGCCAAGGCTTCTCAAAAAGAGGGGGGGGGGAGGTGCTTTGGACGAACCACTCAAGAGGGGAGGGAGGATTTCAAGACTTAGAAAGATTGCTCAAGTTTGGATGAAGAAAGTCTTCAACTTAGAGGGGTATTTATAGGTCAAGAAATGGCCAACCAATGGCCAAGATCCCTCCAAGTGTAAGGCAAGTGTAGGGCTAGATTTTAACCATGTGTACCTTATCCATCTACCACACCAACTTGCACAAAAATATCCTACCAACTCCCTCCTCCAAATCGTCCATGCCGCCACATTCTTTCCAATGTGAGGGTGACACATGTCACCCTCCCGTTGGTCCAAAATGTTTCGTCTCTCGGAAAAATCCGCAAAAAATATAAATGACATAGCCGGAATTTTCCCTTCGCAAGTTTAGTAAAACGTTTCGTCGAAAAACGACTCCTTTCGGCACTTGTGTACAAATTTCGAAACTTGCCAAATCTTAAGGCTTAAATTTTCTACGCACGCCCCACGCATACCCCAAATACGGGTATAACAATTGTGAACTTCTAAAGGCTTCAAATAGCGGATTGGAGCGGAAAGGAAAGGAGCTAAGAATTGCTAAAGCGCGACTTTGAATCTTGGAATTTTAAGGGCTTGTAAAGGTATAAATCTTGTCGTTTAGCAATTAAAGTCTACTTATATTTGTAGTTATGGATATTAGCAAGCATGAGATGTTTAGTATGAAGTTTGATAATTGTATTTGGCTATTGGAACCCTAATCCAAAACTAGCATGTTTAGCCTTAAGATTACAATTCTGTTGATTATTAGTTTAAGTCGTCGCATGTTGTATAAGAAGGAAATTGTAGTTGTTGAAGTTGTTTATGACTATATAACATGTTAGACCTTAGAACTTGGAATTGGAAAAGGATTTGAAAAGACTTAGTGTTGTTGGTTATAAGTTGGCCGAGAATGGCTTGGATTTTAAACTACTTGGTATGAATTGTGGGGCGGAATTTTACACGTATTGTAAGGCGTGTAATCCCCTTTGGTTGGTTGTTGTTTTGAGCCTTAAATGTGGCATGTTTGGTTATTGTATTCGGCCTTGAAAAATGTGGCAAAGTATGTAGAAGCAAAGGAAGTGCTGCCCGATTTTCCGTAGAATAAGAGACCGTATACTTAGTATTATTCTACGTTAGAGACTAGAAGTTGATAGTCATGTTGTGGCCATTATCGGTTGACAATTCTACGTACGGCGTATTCGGCTTAGCTTGTGGATTTAGCCGAAAAGGTATGTGAACTATCTCCTCTTCTAGCATGATTCCTTAAGATAAAGAAAGTATGCCCTACTCCTTAAATGATCCATTCCTTGGTTATATTTGGATTGCCTAAAATAGAATTTGTTCTATGTACTTCCTTGATTGTACTTTGATGTTTAAATTGTAAGTTGTATAATCCATTGCCTTAGTGGAGTTTGGATTCTTAAGAGTGAAAGTATTTTACTTAAAGTACATAAAGTCTTGAAAAGGAAGGGGTTTCCAAATCTTTTGGCTAGTGCCTTAGTTCCAAAACCTAAGGGTTGTTGTAATGACTTTAGGGGAGTTAAAGGTGTGATTTACTTAATTGGTTTAAAAGAGGAGAAATGACATGATTTAAGAGAAGTAACTTGTTTTAAAGGTGTGAGTTACTTGAGGTTTAAAAGTAGAAGAAACTTGTTTTCTAAATATTAAGAGACTTGAAGTATTTTGAAAGTTAAGAAGCTTGATTTGTAAGTATGTGACACTTGGTTTTAAAGTATAAGTCTCTTAGTTATAAAAAGGAATGAATTGGTCTAAAACCATGAAGGGTTATAACGGCTTTATGGGAAGTTGGTTATAACGGCTTTATGGAAGGTTAAGATAGTTGTCTATTTTTATTAATGGGCATAAGTTTCCTAGATTGTGAAAATTTGAAGTTACTTGATTTCAAGCTTTGAAATGAGTTTTCCAAAAGTGTAGTAACTTACTTTGAAAAATAGACACACCTTGATACTACGGGTGTTAGTATCTTGGGGTTTTACATAAAAATGAGTCTTTTGAAAAGAATGTATGTACGTAGTACTTTGGCTTGTTTAATTGAGAATTATTCTATGTGTGCCTTGATAAGTACTTTGGCTTGTTTAATTGAGAATTGCCTATGTGTGCTGGTGATAGCTTTTGAGTGCAAGTATTATGTGTTATTACGTTGCTGCGACTCTCGATTTGAGGGTCGGTTGTCTTGTTGTAAGTTTACTTGGACGTACCGACAGTGATGTGGGATTCCACGGGTATGCTTCCATTATTTGTGTTACTCCTTGGACATGCTTATACGATGTGGGATTCCGGCACGTGACCGTGAGGCGGGTTAGATTCGGTTGTTTGTATTACCCATGGCCATGCTTATACGATGAGGATTCCGGCATGCGACCATGCTATATACGACTATTACTCCACGGGCTAGCTCCCACGAAGACCGCACTCTCGATGAGGATCGCCGAGGCACGTTATGGCCATGCTTATACGATGAGGATTCCGTTATCTATATATATATATATATATATATAGATAGATAGATATATATATATATATATATTGTATATGTGTACGCCGACAGTGAGGTGGGATGCCACGGGCGCGTCACATGGTTATATGTTACCCTTACGACTGTCGGCAGTGATGGGGGATTCCACGGGCAGGGGGTATAGATATATATATGTGTTATATGTGTGTACGCCGACAGTGAGATAGGATGCCACGGGCGCGTCACATGGTTATGTTATTCACTTATAGCTGCCGACAGTGATGGGGGATTCCACGGGCACGCTTTGATATTTGAGGGCATGTGTCCCTGACTTGATATGACTGCTTATGTATTGTGTACTGTAGGATGGCTATCATACATGTCTCCTGTTTTGTTTAGACTGTTATGATTTCATTACAGTACTTACTGTTTCACATACTTGGTACATTCTTCGTACTGACCTCCTTCGGGGGGCTGCGTTCAGTTACGCAGTTTGGTGATCTGCAGGTGTAGGACTCTGCTCAGAGTTTTTGGTAGCTCCCTCTGTTCAGGAGTTTATATTTTTGGTATAGTTCCTTCAGTACATGCTTTTGTACGGTTATGGGTACGGCGGGGCCTTGTCCCGTCATATTTCAGTATAACTCTTAGAGGTCTGTATTCATATGTGGGATTGGACTCATGTACAGTGTAGTGTCTTTTGATTATGTATATTATGGCAGCCTTGTCGGCTTTGCCCTTGCACGTATGTTGGTTTAAAAAAAAGGGTGTTATTAAATTTCCGCAATTTGCTTGTGTTGTTAAGGTAGAAGGGTGCCCATGTAGGGCACCAGTCACGGGCCCGGGGTTCGGGGCGTGACAATATTCCTCCCGGTTGCAAAAGATGGCTTGGAACCAACAAATTTTCCCTTGCCTTTCTGAAACTTAGCCTTGGAAGCATTGCCTTCTACCATGTTTGCATTAGGATCTAATGAAACATCATCAGCCATTTCATTCTTCCGGTTGTCCTCGTCAATATGAATTTTCAGAACCAGTTGCTCAAAACTCATTTCCTCCGTTAGATGCAACAAATAATCCTTAAAATCCTTCCAAGAAGGAGGTAATTTTTCAATAATTGCACCAACAAGGAAATTTTGGTTAAGGCCCATACCTTCAGCCTCTAATTCATGAACAATGACTTGGAGTTCCTCCACTTTCTTGACAACATGGCTTAAGTATCCTCTAATTTTCGTGCCCTATGGACCTGTCACGACCCGATCCCGGGCCTGTGAGCCCGGGCACCCAAGTAGACATACATCAGAGTAACCAGCGGAATATAAAAACAAGACATGAAACATATGTAAAATGAGACACAGTTTATCCAAGAAAAGATTGCCTTTCGGCATGTATATATACATCAAGAGTGAACAGTTACATCCCAACTTTACAACAGGACTACAGACCTCTAGGAATGTAAACAACTATGGCGGGACAGGGCCCCACCATACCCTGAATGTACATAAAGCTACAATGGCAGGGAGATCATACCCAAAAGACAAGCCTCCGAGAAACGGCTTTCCCAGCGTAAACGGTGATCCTAGGAGCGGGACCAACAACAGGGAGTACCTACTGCGGCATGAACGCAGCCCGAATGAGGTCGATCTACAGTACCAAGTATGTGAACAGTAAATCAAATGAAATCAAAGCATTTTAAAACCACTTACAAATACAACCAATTCAACCGCATAGTGCCACAAAGATAGACAAGAGCAAAATAGATATAATGTAACTGTCTTTCTAGGCCGCTAATGATCAAGCAAGGCCAATCGCCTATAGTATCATTATGCGAGCCTATTCTCGACTCCGCGATCCGCATAGACCACCTAGGTCCGCATGAGGTATTCTCGCATCGGGGTAGCTAACCCTCAGATCAACTCGACTCCGCACCGCATAGTCACACGCATCGCATGAGGTATTCTCGCGTCTGTAACACACCGGAGTGATCATCCGAACTCCCGCAGCTCGCGCATAGGTCACATGCACCGCATGAGGTATTCCTCGCATCGGGCGGCTAACCCTCGACATAACAAGTCGTGGGTAAGTGATATAATATCAAAGACAATCGCTATCGTTAAACAACATAAGCACAACAAGGGAACCCCCTTTACACAAACGTTTACAAGACACTAACACACGTAGCATCATAATATGTCTACTTATCAAACCAACTTACCACACCTTCAGAAATCATTTATAAGGCTTTTATAAACAAATAAGTAAACCGTTTCCTCTTATCTTTCTCAAGTCGTTATACTTAACTTCCCATAAAGCTAGTATAACACTTAAGCTTGTTGAAAAACCAAGTATTACTTTTCTTTCAAAAATGATTCATAACTCTTTTGAAATACTTCAAGATTCTTATTATTTAAAACTCAAGTCAAAAGACATCAGAGTAAAACCAATTTTAGTTAACACACGTACGTCTACCGTACTATATATATATCAAAAATATCATGCTCAAGAGGATAGGAAGAATCACATACCTCCTCGGCGAAATCGACCTGCCAAGTCGAATATGTCGCGCGCAGAGTATCAACCTATAATAGTCAAATACGTCTATCAACGTCTAGACTACTCTGTAGAATATTCTAAGAAGAGGGTTATCTATTCTACGAAAAATTGGGCAGCATTTCACCCGCCAAACTACACAAGTCTCATCAGAATACAACCCAATGTAAGTGCATTCAATTCTCTTCTTTTATACTATCCTTCTATTAATCTTATACTCAATTCTAAACTACTACCATATGTAATCTCCAATTACAATAGAAGGACAAAGATTATTACCTCGATAAGCCCAAAATTATCCAAGATTAAATGTCGATCTGAACAACGTTTAGCTCCTAATTTGCGCCCGATAGCTCCAAGAAACCCTTAGAAGTTTCTAACCAACTTCTACTTAATACTTCAACCAACTATGAAGATTTTCCTAGGGTTTCGCTTTGTGACTAAAGGATATAAAGTAGTATTTCCGGGCTTTTAGTATAGAGGTAACTTGGGAATACTATAAGGGATTTGGGCTAAGGTATTTTGGAATAGTAACAATACTAGAAGACAATTTTCTACCGGGGGAGGGGGTGATTTCGGACGAGACAACTAGGAAGGGGGGGGGGGGAGACTTTGGACGAGAACTCTACAAAGGGGGGAGGGATTTTAAGACTTGGAAATTGTTTAATGAATGAAGAAGTCTTGCACTTAAGGGGGAGTATTTATAGAACCCTCAATGGCCAAGATTAAAGCAAATGGAGGGTGAAGATTGGGTTGCTTGTGTGAGTGGAGTCTTCCACCAAGTGTCCACCACAACATTGGGACATATGTCCACCACAACTTTGGGACATATGTCCCCCACAACAAAGAGACATGTGGCCATCCACTTGCTCAAGAAAAACGTCCAACAAGGCCTCCACTTGCCCCACAAAAAAACGTCCAAACCTACTCTCACTATCCCAAAGAAATATCTTGCAAGACTTGACTATTTGACTTGGCCACTTGCCCACTATTTTCTTCCAACATGTGCCACCTAAGGGTGACACATGTCGCCCTCCTATCGATCCAAAATATTTCATCTCTCGGAAAAATCCGAAATCGGTTAAAATATTAAAAACGTAAAATTCCTTCACAAGGTTCGGAATCTTTTCCGTTGAAAGTTCACAATTTCATCTTTAACCTAATTAGGGCTTAAACATTTGTATGCACGTCCTCACCTACATACTCGAACTACTGGTATAACATTCTCCCCTCCTTAGAAACATTCGTCCCGAATGTTCCTTCTAGATTCAATTAAATCAGAAACGTCCTAGCTCCTCACAACTTAAACAGTTTGCAAATGCCACACATGGCCACAATACAACACTTAAGTACATATGAAAATTAAAATCAAGTAGGAAAGTGAGTTACCTGAAGGTGTGGGGAATAAGTGAGGATACTTCTGCCTCATGTCCTCCTCTGCTTCCCACGTCATCTCCTCTGCGTGCTCGTTCGCCAGAAGACCTTGACGGAAGCCACATCCTTTGTCCGTAGTCGCCTAACCTGACGATCGAGTATTGCTATGTGAATCTCCTCATACGATAACCCCTCGGTCACCTGGACATCGTCAATCGGATGCACTCTAGATGGATCTCCGATACATCTCCTCAGCATAGAAACATGGAAAACCGGATGCACTGCCTCCAGATCGGACGACAGATCCTACTCATAGGCAACCTTGCCTACCCTGCGGACAATCTGATAAGGCCCAATGTACCTTGGCCGAAGTTTCCCTTTCTTCCGAATCTCATCACACCTTCATGGGTGACACCTTCAGAAAACCCAATCATCAACCTCAAACTCGGATGCCGACGACGATGATCTGCGATACGACTTCGCCGACTCGAGTTGTCAATAACCGCTCTGGATAAGCTTCACCTTATCCATCGTAGATCAAGTCCGCCCGACTAATCGCATTCTCGCCCACATCGAACCAGCCTATCGGCGACCGCACTTCCTCATATAAGGCCTCATAAGGCGCCATCTCGATACCGGGAGTGGTAGGCGTTATTATCGCAAACTCCACTAGCGGCAAATGATCCTCCTGATTACCACGAAATCAATAACACGGCTCGCAAAGATATCCTCGAGAGTCCGATAATACGCTCTGCCGTCGTGCTGCGAGGATGGAATGCAGATCGAGGCTCACTGCGTCCTAATCCCTCGGAAAGATCTCCGAAGTTAGCCGTAAACCGGGCTCTCTGCATGCGATATGATAGAAATAGGGACCCCATGCAGTCTCACGATCTCTGGATGTAAAGTCTAGCATAATCCTCACCGAAAAGTCGTCCGACGGAAGAAAGTGGGCGGATTTCGTCACCGCCGACGATAACCGAATAGAATCATGCTTCCTCGAGTGCGAGGTAATCCCGTGATAAAGTCCATGTTGATCACCTCCCACTTCCAGTCGGGATCACTATCGTCGCAATAATCCACCAGCCTCGTGCTCTACCTTACCTCGCGACAACACGCACCGAGCAACAAACTCGCAACGCCCCTCTTCGTGCCATCCCACCAATACACGATCTCGAGGTCGTGGTACATCTTTGTCGACCCCAGATGGATGTAGTAGCGCGTTGTGTGCTTCCCAGAACCCGCCGAAGTCCTACAATATCTGGAACACACAACCTGCCCTCAAACCTTAGCACCCCATCAGGTGCTACCTCAAAAGGACCCTTCCCCTCACGAAGAGTCGTATCACGATACCGCGTCAAAATCGGATCCTCAAAATGTTGCCTCTTCACCTCCTCGACGATGGAAGACTCGGCAACCTCTTGAACTCGAACCCCATCGCTATCGTAACCAATCGGACTCGAGGCTCGCTAGGTCGATGTAACTCGCGACCATGCCCTCCTCTCTGCACATCCGATAGACTCCCATCGACCTACGACTGGGGCATCTCGCCACAACATTGTCCTTCCCCGCGTGGTACAGATATCGACATCATAATCCTTGAGTAACTCTAACCACCGTCTCTGCCGTAAGTTCATTTCTTTACGGTGAAGATATCGGAGGCTCTTGTGGTCTGTGTAAATATCCACACGAACTCCATACAAATAGTGCCTCCATCTTGGCGTGAATCACCGCGCTAACTCCAAATCATGGGTGGGTAATTCTTCTTATGCTTCTTGAGCCGCGAGATCGACGCTATAACCTTACCCTCTGATCAACACACATCCAAGCCCGACGCCGACGCATCACAATACATTACATAACCGTCTGGACCTCTGAAGAGTAAGAATCAGGCGGTCGTCAATCTCTCCTTCAGTAGCTGAAAACCCTGCTCACAAGCATCAGTCCACTGAAACATAGCTGCCTTCTGAGTCAGCCTAGTCAATGGTGCAGAAATACAAGCAAATTTCTCCACGAATCGCCGATAATAACCCGCAAGGCCCAGAAAGCTGCGTACCATTGTCGGTGTAGTAGGTCTAGGCCAAGTCCTGACTGCCTCGATCTTAGTCGTATCCACTCGAATACCATCGGCCCCGACAATGTGCCCGAGAAAAGCCACCGAAGCCAACCAAAACTCACATTTGGAAAACTTGGCGTACAACTGCTGGTCCTGGAGAACTCTCAGCACAGTCCTCAAATGCTCCGCATGCTCCTGCTCTGAGCGAGAATAAACCAAGATGTCATCAATGAATACTATCACAAACGTATCCAAAAATGGCTTGAACACTCGGTTCATCAAGTCCATAAATACCGCCGGAGCATTGGTCAAACCGAAAGACATAACCCTGAACTCATAGTGCCGTCGGTCCTAATGCGATCTAGGGACATCCGCCTCTCTAACTCGCACCTGATGATAGCCCGATCGCAGATCAATCTTGGAGAAACATCTCGCACCCTGCAACTGGTCGAACAAATCATCAATCCTGGGAAGGGGGTATCTGTTCTTAATAGTCACCTTATTCAGCTGCCTGTAATCAACACACATGCGCAGCGTCCCGTCCTTCTTCTTCACGAACAATACCGGCGCTCCCCAGGGAGAAACACTAGGCCTGATGAAGCCCTTCTCCAGCAAATCTCTCAGCTGGTCCTTCAACTCTCTCAACTCGGCAGGTGTCATTCTGTATGGCGGAATGGATATAGGCCGAGTGTCTGGCAGCACATCGATACAAAACTCTATCTCCCTCTCAGGAGGGATACCCGGGAGGTCGTCTGGAAACACATCTGGGAACTCTCTGACTACTGGAACTGACTGAAAATCTGGTACCGCAGCCTCAGTATCAAACACCCGAATGAGATGGTAGATATACCCCTTCTGCACTATCTTCCTAGCCTTGAGGTAAGAAATAAACCTACCCCTCGGCGACACAGTGTTCCCCTCCCACTCGAGCAACCAGGCTCCAGAAACCGAACCGTACCACTCTCTCCCTGCAGTCTACATTGGCATAGCAAGAAGCTAGCCAATCCATACCCATGATCACATCAAAATCGGTCATATCCAACTCTATCAAGTCGGCTAGGGTCTGACGACTGCATAAAGTCACTGGGCAAGCCCTATATACCCGCCGAGCTACCACCGAATCACCCACTGGCGTAGCTACCTCGAAAGGGTCTATGGACTCAGGCTCTATCCCTATCCTACTAGCAATATGGAGAGATATATAGGATAGAGTAGAACCCGAATCTATCAAGGCATATACGTCACAACAAGAAACTGATAAAGTACCTGTGACGACATCCGGCGATGCCTCCTGGTCCTGGCGGCTGGACAGGGCATAAATGCGGTTCTGAGGACCGCTGGAACTGGGGCCCGTGCCACGACCTCTGCCGCGACCTGCTGGTCCATGAGTACCCTGCCCTCCGGGGCGAGTAATTGTAGGAGATGAAGACCATGCGAAGGACCCTGTAGGCTGACCCCTACCATCTGCGCTGCCTCTGGTCGGACAGTCCCTCGCAAAGTGACCATTCTGGCCGCAAGCATAACAAACTCCTGAAGTAGGACCACAACTCCCGTAAATGTCGATCCTGAACAACGTTTAGCTCCTAATTTGCACGCTCCGATAGCTCCAAGAAACCCTTAGAAGTTTCTAACCAACTTCTACTTAATACTTCAACCAACTATGAAGATTTTCCTAGGGTTTCATTTTGTGACTAAAGGATATAAAGTAGTATTTCCGGGCTTTTAGTATAGAGGTAACTTGGGAATACTATAAGGGATTTGTGCTAAGGTATTTTGGAATAGTAACAATACTAGAAGACAATTTTCTACCAGGGGGGGGGTGATTTCGGACGAGACAACTAGGAAGGGGGGGGGGGGAAGACTTTGGACGAGAACTCTACAAAGGGGGGAGGGATTTTGAGACTTGGAAATTGTTTAATGGATGAAGAAGTCTTGCACTTAAGGGGGGTATTTTTAGAACCCTCAATGGCCAAGATTAAAGCAAATGGAGGGTGAAGATTGGGTTGCTTGTGTGAGTGGAGTCTTCCACCAAGTGTCCACCACAACATTGGGACATATGTCCACCACAACTTTGGGACATATGTCCCCCACAACAAAGAGACATGTGGCCAACCACTTTCTCAAGAAAAAGCGTCAACAAGGCCTCCACTTGCACAAAAACGTCCAAACCTACTCCCACTATCCCAAAGAAATATCTTGCAAGACTTGACTATTTGACTTGGCCACTTGCCCACTATTTTCGTCCAACATGTGCCACCTAAGGGTGACACATGTCGCCCTCCTATCGGTCCAAAATATTTCATCTCTAGGAAAAATCGAAATCGGTTAAAATATTAAACGTAAAATTTCCTTCACAAGGTTGGAATCTTTTCCGTTGAAAGTTCACAATTTCATCTTTAACCTAATTAGGCTTAAACATTTACGCACGCCCTCACCTACATACTGGAACTACGGGTATAACAGACCAATCGCCTTAGCCAATTTACCTTTGAATCGAAATTTTCGCGTCGGCACGCGCTGTTACGCATACCATCGCGGTGCCAAAACTCCTACAACTTCTCAGCACAAATGGCACCGTGGTACTGTCTGATGGCATCGCAGTGCTGAAAGTCCTGTGGCTCCTCGGTAAATATGGCACCGCGGTTCTGCATAGTGCCTTCTTTCGCTCTGAGTTGCCAACTTTCATCCTTTTCGCCTCGGGAGCACCTTTTCTGCCCATTTCTCGTTCCTTTTTGTCATTTTGCCTTTTTGCACCGCTGTGACTCAAAAGAAAGAAAAATAAACCTACTACTATAATAAACACAACAAAAACGAGTAAAATACCAACTAAAAATGACTCAAAAGGCGTATACAAAATACGTCAAACAAACACCCCCAAACTTAACCTTTGCTCGCCCTCGAGCAAAGATTAAAACAAAAACAAAGACACAAAAATAAAAGACTCAAAGAGTCAAATCAAGCAGCTGCACAAAGACTTAGAAACACATGAACGTCAGTTGGGATAATATGCAGGAACATATATAGCGTGAATTCAGCAATCTAGAATTTCATGTCAGATATTTCACAAATTCATTTCAATCACAAGTAATGGAAGCATGAATACCTAACATATGCATGTCAATTTCATTTAGTTCTTTTCACTTGTTTCAGCACTATATTGTGCTCTAAAGGGATTTTGTGGCAGTGCTTGTGATACCTCTTTATTCATTCGTCACACATCTGGGGATAGTATCTACCTTCTTTTATATGTCGATGAGATTTTTCTCACACGTGTGTATTTTCTTGTTATACCCCGTAGTTCCAGGGTATGTATGTGAGGACGTACGTACATACGAGAATACGACAGAAATTTTGGAAAGAATGAAAGATGTGATTTTTCGACGGAAAAGTTTCCGGGTTTTGTGAAGGAAAAAGGTTCGTTGATGGGAATTGGATTCCCAGATTTGGTATTTGGGCTTCTTGAATTATATTAGAATTATGAGATTTTATTTCCGGAATTGGTCACGTGGGGCCCACGGGAGAAATTTACGGTTTTGTGGGGCCCGCTTTGTTTTTGAGATTTTGGCCATTATGGATATTTTCGAAAGATGAAATATTTTGGACGAATAGGAGGGCGACACGTGTCACCCCCCTAGGTGGATCTTGGCTGAAATCACTTGACAAGTGGCAAGACAAGTGGCCTTGTCTTGCAAGATATTTTAGTGTGGACAAGTGGCTTGTGGGACCCACACACACTTGTCCTCAATCTCAACCACACACTTGCCTTCATCCTAGCCCTTGGTTGTCCTATATATGCACCCTTAGTTGATGAAATCTTCCACACTTAGACATTTCAAGACTTGAAAAACCCTCCCTTCTCCCTTGACCTTGCTCTCGGCTTTGCCCCCTTTTCTTGAGCAAAATTTGTCCAACAATTCTTAAACTCTTAAGTGTTCTTCCCTAAGGTGTTAGGAAGATTGTGTACCAAGAGTTGGAAAAGATTTCACACCCCTAACCTCTATTTTGTTGCCTTGGCGAAAGTTGCTAGTTGGAAACCCTAAGTGTTCTTCACTTTTGAAGTCAATCTTGAAGAGAAGTTGGTTAGGAGCTTCTATGGGTTGCTTGTAGCGGATTGGAACGTAAAGATTTGGAGCTAAGACTTGCTTGGAGCGACTTTAAGAACTTGGATATTTTTGGGCTATTTGAGGTAGTAAACCTTAACCTCTTTGTGAATTGGTTATTATACATATATTATAAGTATATTATGGAGTATATAATATATGGAGTAAAAGTTTGGAAGAGTTGGATCTTGTTAACTTGTTAAAAGAAAGGATTGGTCGTTCGCCATTAAAATGGTAAAAAACGTATCCAACGTATCAAACGTACCTTACTTGTGAAGAAGTATTTAACAAGTAACTATAACTTATATTAAGAATGTAAATATAAGTTGGATGACTAATGAGTAATTTGGATAAGTAAAATGGACAAATTTGGCCAAGGACCCCAACTAAAGGACTGTATTTACTTTGGACTGTATTTACATTGGACTGTATTTACATTTATGTTAAGGGGAATATTGTTCAATCGCGTTCCGTTTGGGCGTGTGATCCCCTTTTTAATTATTGTATTGTTATGAAGGCGTGATAGTAAACCGCTACGGTTGGTAGCGTAATCCCATTCTTTTACTTATTGTTATTATGAAGGCGTGATAGTAAACCGCGTTACCGTTTGGGCGTGTAATCCCCTTCTTTATGTTGTTTAATTATTACGCCTTATTTATGGCATATAATTACGGTTATTCGGGCCTTGGAGAAAGATGGAAAAGTGAGTAAAAACGGGGGAAGTGCTGCCCAATTTTCCGTAGAATTAGAGGGCTTTTTATTGGTATAAGTCTTCTATGGTAAGAAAGGTTTGATAGAAGTACTATGACCATTTTAGGAGTGGAGTACTACGTGTGGCGTGATCTACTTGGCTAAAGGAGTAGCCGACGGGTTGAAGTACTTGGAGCGTTTTGCTATTTGTCGATAATCGTCGCGAGATATGTGAACCTCTTCCTATCTTTTCTAGCATGATTGTTGTGAACTATGTAGTACGGTAGACGTACGTGTGCTAAACGAGTTTTGGTTGGTTTAAAACATATAGTGTTATAATAGCTTTATGGGAAGTTAGTTATAACGACTTTATGTAGGTAAAATAATGGTTTATTGATTTTAGAAGTTAAGAGACTTGATCTTAAAAGATAAGAGACTTAACTTATAAATGGCGTTCTATGAATTTTGTTAAAAAGTTGTGAAACCTCATTCGTGAGTAATGAGTACTTGGCTTTTAAAGAATAATGTTTTACTGATTTCGGAAATGAGAATAAGTATCGAACAAACCATTGCAACGTTAATAAAGGAAATGTATTGACTAATGAATTATATTAAAACCAGTAGAAACCTCCATCTGCATAGAAGCTAAGATAAGACAAAATTGTATTACATTTCCTAGATCATGGCTGCTTTAATAAGATGGTTATAAACAAGAACAAGCTACTCACACATAAGGCATATGTTACTCAATTGTTTTAAAAGGAGATTACATTAAGTGATTAAGACTATGATCTGTGGAATCTTTCGAAAATAAGAGACTTGGGCATTTGAAATTAGGCAAACTTGAACTTTTGGAAAAGAATGTTGTTACTTGATTTTAATAAGGAAAGTGTTTTGGTTTACTTATAAATGTTAGTCACTCTATGTTAATACTACGAGTATCGGGTGACCTTTGTAAAAGAAATGGATCTTTTAAAAGAATTTAACGTATGTAGTACTTTGGGGTTAAAACCCGGACTTTGACATAAAATGAAAGTACCTTGAGTTGTGTGTAACTTGCCTATGTTTGCGTGTGATAACCTTGTTGTGCAAGTACTGTATTTCTATACCGCCGCGTCTCTCGAAGGAGGGCCGGCTGATTGGTTGTGAACGATTCCTATCGAGTCCCATGAGATGGGCCGAGACATGTATTCCATACGATTCCTATCGAGTCCCATGAGATGGGCCGAGACATGTATTCCATACGATTCCTATCGAGTCCCATGAGATGGGCCGAGACATGTATTCCAAACGATTCCTATCGAGTCCCATGTGATGGGGCGAGACATGTATTCCATACGATTCCTATCGAGTCCCATGAGATGGGCGAGACATGTATTCCATACGATTCTATCGAGTCCCACGAGATGGGCGAGACATGTATTCCATACGATTCCTATCGAGTCCCATGAGATGGGCCGAGACATGTATTCCATACGATTCCTATCGAGTCCCATGAGATGGGCCGAGACATGTATTCCACACGATTCTTATCGAGTCCCATGGAATGGGCCGAGACATGTTATACGATTTATACCTAGACTGCCGGCAGTGAGGAAGGAGTTCCACGGGCATGAGGGATGACTTCAAGGGTGTGAGTCCCTGACTTGACATGACTACTTTTATGTTGTAAACTGTAGTTTGGTTATCATACATGTCTCCTGTTTTATATAGACTGTCATGATTTCATTTACAGTATTTCAGTTTCACATACTTGGTACCTGTTGTACTGACCTCCTTCGGGGGGCTGCGTTCATGCCGCAGGTAGAGGTACATCGGTTGTGGATCCTCGCTCTTAGGATCACAGTTCAGCGTATTGGGAAGCCCCGTTTCTCCGGAGGCTTATCTTGTGGTATGTTACCCTGAGTCTGTAGGTTCTTGTACATTCAGGGGTATGGCGGGGCCCTGTCCCGTCATAGTTGTTGTCACTTTCTTAGGTCTCAGTAATCTTGTTGTGGCGTGGTTGTAAAGGATGTAATTGTTCAGATTCTGTATATATGCAAGAAGGCAACTGTTTTGGTTGGCCTGTTTTGTTATCATATCTCTTGTTTCATGTTCATGTTTTTATTTCCGCTGATTTTCTCTGATGTTGTATCACTAGGTGCCGGTAAGGCACGATCATGGGCCGGTCGGGTCG
This sequence comes from Przewalskia tangutica, assembly GCA_029844215.1. Taxonomy (NCBI): domain Eukaryota; kingdom Viridiplantae; phylum Streptophyta; class Magnoliopsida; order Solanales; family Solanaceae; genus Przewalskia; species Przewalskia tangutica. Next base: position 85,512,204 of record CM056720.1, on the reverse strand, counting down.
TGACATTTCTATTCTCCACTAATCATTGACATACATACTAGAGATCCTCAGGACTTTTCAGGGTTGTAATGTAGGCTTAGACAGGGGTAGGCAAAAGTAGGCATTTAGGCTCAATTTACGTACCATAAGCGTTTTTCTCATTCAACAGTTTTGTCCTTCTTTTTAGTATTCTTTTCAGTTCATACCTATCATTCCTCTTTTATCTTTTTGAGAGCATAAATCAATTCATATAGGCACCCCCAAACTTAAGCTTTTACGTTCTTTTTCATTTGGGTGAGTCAATTTTTCACTCTCTTTTTGTGTTTCTTTTACACTGTTTTTCATCCCTTTATTCAATTACTGCTTAAGGCTAATGAGGGAATCATGGGGTGTCAAAGAAAACAATTTATTTTAGGCTCAACGGGGCTGACTAGTGGTACGATTTAGTGCAAGGTAGGCAATGAATGGTAAGAAGGGCTAGCAAAGAAATACCTGAATCATCTCCCTAAAATGTACATCTTAACTATTTCGCCTCAAATAATAAGCAAGTGGATTTCTGTAACGCCCCGAACCCGGGCCCGTTACTGGTGCCTTACCCCGGGCACCCTAGTGATACAACATCAGAGAAAACCAGCGGAAAAATAAAACATGAATCATGAAACAAGAGATATAATAAATAAACAAAGCAACCAAAACAGCTGCCTTCAAGATATACATAAAACCCGAACTTTAATCCTTTTACAACCCCGCAACAAGCATGCACTCTAAGATTTACAATAACTATGACGGACAGGGGCCCGCCATACCCCGAATTTATAAGCATCTACGCACTGTGGTAACATACCAAAGATAAGCCTCCAAGGAACGAGCTTTCCAATCGCTGAAAGGTGATCCTAAAAGCGGGGATCGACGGCCGATGTACCTTTTACTGCGGCATGAGCGGCCCGAAGGAGGTCAAGACAGTACCAAGTATGTGAAATCACAACATCAGAATGAAATCATATAGTCTATATAAAGCAGAGACATGTATGATGACCAAACTACGATATATAACATATAACCGATTCATCAAGACAGGACTCACGCCTCCAAATTATCACTGCGTGCGTGGAATTTCTTCCTCATCGCTGCCGGTTATGATATAACAATACCAAGGAGTATACATGAACACGTGTCCCACTGTGTCATAAAAACCGTCTGAGACAAGTACAACTACCGGATCCGACCGTGCCAATAATACAATGCAACCACAAACACGGTCGACACGGGGCAAGTGCGAGAGCTCACAGGATACCAAGGCGGTCACGTAGGCGACCGGCAAGTACGAGTCGACCACCAGGACCAAGGTCGTATCACGAGACTTCGTCACTACACCGAACGCGGGCAAGTCGGTGACTACCGAATACCAAGGCCGAATCGATCACGAGGCAGGCGGTCAGAGCCGACCACCGATACCCAGCCGACAAGAAGAAACCTCAACTGGCCCACCCACTCTATCGAGAGACGCAGTAACACAGAAACACCACACTTGCACAACAAAGGCTATCATCACAAGCATAGGCAAGTTTCACAACAACAAGCATAGGAATGTTTCACCACAACAAGCATAGGCAAGCTTCACATCACTCAAAGTACCTTCATTTTATGCCAAAGTCCGGGTTTCAACCCTAAAGTACTACGACGTTAAATTCTTTAAAAGAGATCCATTACTTATCAAAGTCACCCGATACGTAGTATTAGAATGACCAACCCACATTCCTTTTCAAAATCAAGTAACAACATTCTTTTCCTAAGTTCCGGTTGCCTAGTTTCAATTACTCAAGCTTCTCATTTTCAAATGGTTTCATAGTTCATAAACTTAATCACTTGGTTCCGCTTTAGAACAATTGAGTAATATATGTCTCACGTGAGTAGGTTATTCTTGTTTATAACATTCTTATTACAAGACCATGATCTAGAAAATGTAATATCATTTTGTCTCATCTTAGTTTCTATGCGGATGGAGGTTTCTCGGTTTTAATACAATTCATCATTATTCAATACATTTTCCTTTATTAACGCCGCATGGTCCTGTCGATACACATTCGATTTCCAAATCAAGAAACATTATCCTTTAAATAAAACCAAGTACTCATTACTCACGAATGAGGTTTCACACAAACATTCACATTTAAAACAAATAAGTTAAGTCTCTTATCTTATAAGATCAAGTCTCTTAACTTCTAACATCGTGAAACCATTTTCTTTACCTCTCTTAAGACATTATACCTAACTCCCCATAAAGCTAGTATAACTCTTTTAAAACCTTTAAAACCAAGTGTTACTCTCCCTTCAAAACGATTTAGAAATCTTTTGAAATACATCAAGTTCTTTATTATAACAAGCCGCTTATAATTCACATTAGTTACCTTTTAAAACCACAAAGTATTTTCTTACCTACATAAAGTCATTATAACCAACTTCCCATAAAGCCGTTATAACACTTTATGTTTTAAAACAATCAAACACAATAACACATGCGTCTACCGTGCTACATAGTTCACATATCATGCTGGAAGAGATAGGAAGAGGTTCACATACCTCGCGACGAGTCTTACTACTAGCAAAACGCTCCAAGTACTTCAAACCGTCGGCTACTCCTTAAGCCACGTAGATCGCACCACACGTAGTACTTCAACCTATAAGGCCACAAGGCGCTTTATTAACATCTAGATCTCATCGCTCCATATTCTACGTAAAATTCGGCGCACCTCCCCGCAACAGTAAATCTCCTCCTCTATCGAGGTGGCTACCAAGCCAACCAGGGGTTAACACGCCTAACGACGCTGCATACAATTCTACTACGAATGCTACATAAGTCATCAGATACAACCTTAGGTAATTACAGTTCGATTCTTCTCTTTATTATCCTACTATGTGATTCTGCTCAATTCTTCATTCTTCAGCTTAAGTCAAAAGACATTGCCATAATACTATATATTCAACACTTATGTAATTTCCAATTACAATAGGGGACAAGATATTTACCTCGATAAGCCCAAAATTATCCGAGTTTAAAGTCGCTCCCGAGCAAGGTTTAGCTCTACTCAGAGTGCTCCAATCCACTCCAAACAACCCTTAGAAGTTCTAACCAACTTACTCCAAAACTTCAACCAATGAAGGTTTCCTTAGGGTTTCGGTTTGAGACTAAAAGGACAAAGGTAGTATTCGGACTCTACGTATAGAGGTAACTTTGGAATACTACAAGGTATAAGGCTAAGGTATTTTGGGCATTATAACAATACTTGGAGGAGTATTTCAATACCACAAAAGGGGTACCACACGAGAACAACACCCTGGGAGGGGGTGTTCTCGGCTTTAGTTCATGAGGGAAGGTTTCGCCAAAAGGCCTTCACAAGGAGAGGGCTCTTGGACGAGAGTCAACAAGAGGAGGAGGGTTCTCAAGACTTAGGCAAGTGAAGAGTGGATGAAGAAGTCTTCAAAGAGAGGGGGTATTTATAGCAAAACCAAAGGCCAACCAATGGCCAAGATCAAGCCATGTGCAAGGCAAGTGTAAGGCCAAGATCAAGCCAAGTGCACCCACAAAACACTCCACAAAACAAGCCACAAAACAAGCCACAAAGCAAGGCACAAAAGGAGGGACCAATCGGCGAGGCCAAGCCTCCTCTTTGCGTCAACGAGGTGACAAGTGTCACCTCCGTTGGTCCAAAAATGTTCCGTCGCCGGAAAAATCCGCAAAATACTAAATGACATAGCCGAATTTTTCCAACGTAAGTCTGGAAACGTTTCGTCGAAACGACTCTAATCGGCACTTGTGCCCAAATTTCGAATCAATGCCTAACTTAAGGCTCAAATTTAGACGTGCGTCCATACGTACATACTGCGGAAATACGGTATAACATTCTTCCCCTTAGAAACATTCGTCGAATGTTCCTTTCAGGTCTCAAAACAAGCGGCGTCGAGATAGTCTTCACCGCTATACGTGCGAAAATAATCATGCCACACCGCCACAAAAACACACGCTCACTTCTCCCTTCTCGTAGTACTGCCACGAACACTCGAACTCGTTCTAGTATCCGTCCCACACTTCCAACGCTCGTTTCCAACCCTTGAGTCACTACCTCAAACTTGGTCATCTCCTAACCTCGATTTCCCTAAGGCCATTCCCGCCTTCACGAACTGATTCGATCGAACGCGTCCACGAACTCATACGATGGTCATCTAAACTTGGGCTAGCACCCTCGTGACCCTACCACTGGCGGGACCACCCAATCGACCCCACCCCAAACGGGTTCTGGTTGACCCGCAAATGGTCCTCAACCCGACCCCAACGCGCCAACTCTTGTTCCCGATCCGGAACAATCTTACTATTTCACATCATGAAAGCTACCACTTCCATCTCACACTACCCAGGGACTTACCCTTTTCCCTAACCAGGTTTCTAAATCACATTTTTAGCACAAAGCTATCCAAACATAACATTAAACACATCAACAACATCAATACAACAAAACTCTAGAGGGTTAAGGATATACCTGAAACTAGGCGGTTCAAGGACCGCTAAAACTGGGAACTCCCACCGCGACCTCTACCGGGGCCTTCCGGTGTACTAACATCCTGCCTGGCTATGGAAGGTGAAGAACCCGCAACTGCTCTAGTAGTCCATGCTATCCTACCAGTGCTACCCGCCTGGACATCTTCTGCCGATGGCCCCGCTGGGCCGCAAAATAACAATCTCCCGAGTTAGTACGACACTCTCCCTTATGAAGCTTTCCACAACGCCACATCGAGACAAGGGCAACCTCATCCGCGAGCACTCGCTCCTCGAAAATTCAAACCTGGAGCCCCAACCGCTTCCCGAATATCCCGGGTCCCGAAGCCGGGAGGACCACTCAGATCGACGAGGTACATAACTAGTTCACTGCCGAGGCGGTCCGCCTCGAAAGTCACCAAAGGACCTCGCTGTTCGCCTCTCTTCGCGACTTTGGTCATTCCGTCGATTTATCCGCTCACATCCAAGTGTATACGCTGCGACGCGGCGATGTCCATGCCCTACCAAGAGCTACACCGAACAACTCTCGCAAGGCAATCATCGAGCCTCGTAACATATCGGTGCACTCGATCCTCCATACTAGCTACTAACGCGGGACGTCACGCCAATGAGTCGAACTCCACATTGTACTCCCAACCGCACGCCTGCTCGCCAGAACACCAAAAATTGCTTACCCGAGCCCTCCTCATCCGGGAGGCAAGAAATGTGCAAGAAAGGCCTCGAGAACTCGTTCCATACCTGGAAGTGCATGCTCTCCCCGACAGCTCCCAAGAATCAAACCATCGATCGCGGTATCACGCAGCTGATGTGAACCTGTGGCCACCGACTGATCTCCGATGCCTTGATCACTCATGATCCGTCAGAATCGCGGATGAACTCCTCGGATCATCCTCGTGCCTCGACCCATAAAACTCGCGCCTACAACTCGAAAATCCCGTAGCCTCGAACTATCGGATCTAGGGTGAACCATCGGTGCTCGGAACCGCCGCGGTCCAAATTTATCCTCAAGTCTGCCACAACCCTCGCCATTAATCGCCCACTCTTGTAACTCATCTCTCCGCCTGCATCGCGGATCGAGGCTCAGTCTTGTGGTCTCTCGCCACGCTTACTCGCAGATCCTCGCCGCTTTGCCCTTCTCGGGCCCGGTTGCCTTTCGCGAGGCATAATCGTAAAACGAAACACGCCGAGGGTCCAATCTTATCACACGCCTCTAAGGCACGATCTCGTAATGAGAAGAATGGACACCAATCCTAAATGTCCTATACGCTCCTGATTATCGATGTGGTGCACAACACACCGATAATCCGGACTTACTAGACACGGTTCAGACACTTTCCGAGGATTAATCGCTCGATACCACTTTGTAACGCCCAACCGGGCGCATCGTGCCTTACCCCGCACCCTAGTGATACAACATCGAGAAAACCAGGAAAAATAAAACATGAATCATGAAACAAGAGATATAATAAATAAACAAAGCAACCAAAGCGGTTGCCTTCGATATACATAAAACCCGACAGTTTAATCCTTTTACAACCCTCGCCACAACAAAGCATGCACTTCTAAGATTTACAACAACTATGACGGACAGAGGCCCCGCCATACCCGAATGTATAAGCATCTACAGGACTCGTGGTAACATACCAAAAGATAAGCCTCCAAGGAACGGAGCTTTCAATACGAAAGGTGATCCTAAAAGCGGATCGACAAACCGATGTACCTTTTACTGCAGATTTAACGCAGCCCCAAGGAGGTCGATAACAAATTAAGTATGTGAAATCACAACATCAGAAATGAAATCATATAGTCTATATAAAGCAGAGACATGTATGATGACCAAACTACGATATAACATATAACCAGTTACATCAAGACAGGGACTCACTCCCTCCAAATTATCACTCGTGCCCATGGAATTTCTTCCTCACTGCCGGCAGTTTATGATATAACAATACCAAGGAGTATACATGAACACCGAGTCCCACGTGTCATAAAACCGTGACAGACAAGTACAACTACCGGATCCGACCGTGCAATAATACAATGCAACCACAAACACGGTCGATACGGCAAGTGCGAGCCGACATCGGATACCAAGGCCGGTCACGAGCTGACCGGGCAAGTACGAGGTGACCACCGGGACCAAGGTCAGATCACGAGACCGTCACTACACCGAACGGCAAGTCGAGGGTGACTACCGATACCAAGGCCGAATCACCACGAGATCGGGCAGTACGGAGCCGACCACCGATACCCAGCCGAGCAAGAAGAAACCTCAACCATCCACCGCCTCTATCGAGACGCCAGAATACGAAACACCACACTTGCACAACAAAGGCTATCATCACAAGCATAGGCAAGTTTCACAACAACAAGCATAGGAATGTTTCACCACAACAAGCATAGGCAAGCTTCACATCACTCAAAGTACCTTCATTTTATGCCAAAGTCCGGGTTTCAACCCTAAAGTACTACGACGTTAAATTCTTTAAAAGAGATCCATTACTTATCAAAGTCACCCGATACCGTAGTATTAGAATGACTAACCCACATTCCTTTTCAAAATCAAGTAACAACATTCTTTCCTAAGTTCCGCTTTGCCTAGTTTCAATTACTCAAGCTTCTCATTTTCAAATGGTTTCATAGTTCATAAACTTAATCACTGGTTCCGCTTTTAGAACAATTGAGTAATATATGTCTCACGTGAGAGTAGGTTATTCTTGTTTATAACATTCTTATTACAGCAGCCATGATCTAGAAAATGTAATATCATTTTGTCTCATCTTAGTTTCTATGCAGATGGAGGTTTCTACTGGTTTTAATACAATTCATCATTATTCAATACATTTTCCTTTATTAACGCTGCAGTTGGTCCTGTCGATACACATTCTCGATTTCAAATCAAGAAACATTATCCTTTAAATAAAACCAAGTACTCATTACTCACGAATGAGGTTTCACACAAACATTCACATTTAAAACAAATAAGTTAAGTCTCTTATCTTATAAGATCAAGTCTCTTAACTTCTAACATCAGTAAACCATTTTCTTTACCTCTCTTAAGACATTATACCTAACTCCCCATCAAGCTAGTATAACTCTTTTTAAAACCTTTAAAACCAAGTGTTACTCTCCCTTCAAAACGATTTAGAAATCTTTTGAAATACATCAAGTTCTTTATTATAACAAGCCAGTTATAATTCACATTAGTTACCTTTTAAAACCACAAAGTATTTTCTTACCTACATAAAGCTGTTATAACCAACTTCCCATAAAGCCGTTATAACACTTTATGTTTTAAAAACAATCAAACACAGCTAACACATGTACGTCTACCGTACTACATAGTTCACACATATCATGCTGGAAGAGATAGGAAGAGGTTCACATACCTCGCGACGAGTGCCGACTACTAGCAAAACGCTCCAAGTACTTCAAACCGTCGGCTACTCCTTAAGCCACGTAGATCGCACCACACGTAGTACTTCAACCTATAAGGCCACAAGGCGCGTATTAACATCTAGATCTCATCGTTCCATATTCTACGTAAAATTGAAGACCTCCCCGCAACAACAGCGTAAATCTCCTCCTCTATCGAGGTCGGCTACCAAGCCAACCAGGGGGGGGTTAACACGTCTAACCGGACGCGTACAATTCTACTACACAGTAATGCTACATAAGTCTACTGTAATACAACCCTAGGTAATTACAGTTCAGTTCTTCTCTTTATTATCCTACTATGTGATTACTGTTCAATTCTTCATTCTTCAGGCTTAAGTCAAAAGACATTGCCATAATACTATATATTCAACACTTATGTAATTTCCAATTACAATAGGGGGACAAGATATTTACCTCGATAAGCCCAAAAATTATCCGAGTTTAAAGTCGCTCCTGAGCAAGGTTTAGCTCCTACTCCGAGTGCTCCAATCCACTCCAAACAACCCTTAGAAGTTCTAACCAACTTCTACTCCAAAACTTCAACCAACAGTGAAGGTTTCCTTAGGGTTTCGGTTTGAGACTAAAAGGACAAAAGGTAGTATTGCCGGACTCTACGTATAGAGGTAACTTTGGAATACTACAAGGTATAAGGCTAAGGTATTTTGGGCATTATAACAATACTTGGAGGAGTATTTCAATACCACAAAAGTGGTACCACGAGAACAACACCCAAGGGGGGGTGTTCTCGGCTTTAGGCTCACACAGGGGGAAGGTTTCGGCCAAAAGGCCTTCACAAGGGGGAGAGGGGCTCTTGGACGAGAGTCAACAAGAGGGAGGGGAGGGGTTCTCAAGACTTAGGCAAGTGAAGAGTGGATGAAGAAGTCTTCAAAGAGAGGGGGTATTTATAGCAAAACCAAAGGCCAACCAATGGCCAAGATCAAGCCATGTGCAAGGCAAGTGTAAGGCCAAGATCAAGCCAAGTGCACCCACAAAACACTCCACAAAACACTCCACAAAACAAGCCACAAAGCAAGGCACAAAAGGAGGGACCAATCGGCCAAGGCCAAGCCTCCTCTTTGCCCAACGGCGTGACAAGTGTCACCTCCCGTTGGTCCAAAAATGTTCCGTCGCCTAAAAATCCGCAAAATACTAAATGACATAGCCGAATTTTTCCAACGTAAGTCGTGGAAACGCTTTCGCCGAAACGACTCTAATCGGCACTTGTGCCCAAATTTCGAATCCAATGCCTAACTTAAGGCTCAAATTTCGTACGTACGTCCATACGTACATACTCTGGAAATACGGGGTATAACAATTTCATAGACATTTTTCACTTGACAACACATAGGCTAAGCCTCAAATATTCCAAATAATCAGATTTTCATGAATTTTTGGCATATCTAACTTAAGCACACATATTTTAGCTTTTCATTTCATTCATTATCCCACTTAGTTCACTAGGTGTTCCAAATAAGTACAGCATGCATGATCATACAACAACAACAACAAAAAAAAAAAAATTGACTCACATAAAACACAAAAACAACAAAAGACTCACAAAAATAAAATAAAATGAAAACTCCCCCCCCCCCAAACTTAAACTACACATTGTCCCAAATGTGTAAAAGACTCAAAAATTAAAATGAGACGACTTACAGACATACAGCGGCTCAAAATGGTGGCCGTGGCCGCGGATACTGCATTGTCCATTTTAGTGTTTTTTATTTTCTGGAAATGTGTTCGTGCACCGATCAGCAGACAGCGCCATGGTGCCTAAACTATCGTGGCGCTCGATCTTTCTAAGATCGCGGTGCTGAAACTCCTGATTCAGTGTTTTCCAACGTTGTTTTCTTGCTCATGTCCCATTCCTTCACCTGCATCAACACACAACAAAATATCAAAAGTGAGACTGTTCTAATTAAACTCAATTGCGTAATTTAAAAATTTGGTTGCCTCCCAAGTAGCGTTGTCTTTAACGTCTCGTAGTCGGACGCAGGTTCCTTATCATTGTGACTCGAAATAGACCACATAGTTTATTTGTTCTATGTCATTCAACAAGTATGGCTTCACTCTCTATCCGTTCACTTTGAATGGTGCACCATCTTTTCCTCTCAACTCGACCGCACCATAAGGGAACACTTTTTCCATAACATATGGCCCTGACCATCTGGACTTTAACTTGCCTGGGAACAATCGCAGCTTTGAATTGAATATGAGTACTTGTTGCCCAGGTTGTAGCTCTTTAAGGATCAAGTTCTTGTCATGTCATGCCTTGACCTCTCCTTGTAGATTTATGCGTTCTCATAAGCGTTGTTCCGAAATTCATCTAACTCATTCAGTTGCAGCAGCCTCTTCTGCCCTACTGATTTGGCTTCCATGTTCAGCTTTCTCGTTGCCCAGTATGCCCTGTGTTCCAACTCCACCGGTATATGACATGCCTTCCCATAGACCATCTTGTATGGTGACATCCCAATGTTAGTCTTAAAAGTTGTCCTATAGGCCCATAGTGCATCATCCAGCTTCGTAGACCAATTCTTCCTTGAGCCATCCACTGTCTTTTCCAGTATGATTTTCACTGCCCTGTTTGAAATTTTGGCCTGCCCGTTGGCTTGCGGGTGGTATGGCAAGGCAGTCCTGTGGTAGACTCCATAACATGCCAGCAAGGTATTAAGCTGCTTGTTGCAAAAATGACTCAATTCATCGCTGATGAGGGCTCTTGGGGTACCAAATCTTGTGAATATGTTTTTCTACAGGAATTTCAAGATAGTTTTACTATCATTCTATTTAGTAGCCACTGCCTCGACCCATTTGGACACATAATTCACTACAAGGAGAATGTATTGGTTCCCAAAGGACGTTGGGAACGGGCCCATGAAATCAATCCTCCATACATCAAACAACTCCACTTCTAAGATCCCAGTCAGGGGCATTTCGTTTCGCCTTGTCATATTCCCAGTTCTTTGGCAACGATCACAGCCCCTCACGAAGGAGTTGGCATCTTTGAATAGGGTTGGCCAATAGAATCCACTCTATAATACCTTAGCTGCTGTCCGTGATGCTCCAAAATGTCCACCACATTGCAAGGTGTGACAATGAGTGAGAATTTGGTGCATTTCATCCTCGGGTACACACCTCCTTATGACTTGATCATCACAGTGCTTGTAGAGAATTGGCTACTCCCAGTAGTAATGTTTACCTCTGAATAGAAATTTTTCACCTGTTGTCTTGTCATTCCTAAGGGCAATACTTTTGCTGCGAGAAAATTAACAAAGTCAGTGAACCAAGGTAAACTTACACTGGTACCTGCCTGAAACAGTTGCTCTTCTGGGAAGTAGTCATTTATTTGACCATCCTTGGTGTTCTGACTCTCTTCCACTTCAAGCCTTGACAAGTCCCCTTTTTATCGCGAATCTCCATGTCAAACTCTTGCAGTAGCAGCACCTATCGTATAAGCTGAGGTTTTGCCTCATTTTTAGTCATCAAGTACTTGACGGCTGAGTGGTCAGTATACACTATCACCTTATTCCCAATGAGGTATGGCCTGAATTTCTCAAATGCGTATACTATGGCTAGCAACTCTTTCTCTGTCGTCGCATAATTCAGTTGAGCATCATTGAGGGTATTGCTAGCATAGTAAATTGACCTGAATACCTTGTCAATTCTCTGTCCAAGAATCGCTCCCACTGCATAGTCGCTTGCATCGCACATCAATTCAAATGGGAGTGTCCAAGCCAGTGCAGTGACTATAAGTGCTGAGGTTAGCTTCTCCTTAATTATCTGAAAGGCAGCCATACATTCTTCATTGAATTCAAAAGCAACCCCATTCATCAACAAGTTGGACAGAGGTTTAGAGATCTTTGAGAAGTCCTTGATGAATCTTCTGTAGAAACCAGCGTGCCCAAGGAAACTTCTGATCCCTTTCACCGATACTGGAGGTGGCAGATTTTCGATCACTGAAACCTTAGCCTTGTCTACCTCAATACCTTTGCTGGAAATCTTGTGGCAAAGCATGATACCTTCCTGTACCATAAAGTGACACTTCTTCCAGTTCAATACCAGATTCAAACTCTTGCACCGCTGCAAAACTGCCTCCAAATGCTTTAAGCATTCATCAAAAGAGGGCCCAAAAATAGAAAAATCATCCATGAAGATTTCTATGGTCGTCTCCACCATGCCAGAAAAGATAGACATCATACAACGCTGAAAAGTGGCGGGTGCATTTCAAAGCTCAAATGACATTCTTCTGAAAGCAAACGTACCAAAGGGGCATGTGAAGGTTGTCTTCTCCTGATCTTCTGGAGAGATGGCAATTTGATGATACCCGGAATAGCCATCCAGGAAGCAATAATAGTTGTGTCCTGCAAGCCTGTCAAGCATTTGGTCAAGAAAAGATAAGGGAAAATGATCCTTCCTGGTTGTTTTGTTCAACTTGCGATAGTCAATACACATTCTCCACTCTGTAATTGTTCTGGATGGAATAAGCTCATTTTTTCGTTAGTCACCACAGTTATGCCATATTTCTTAGGTACCATTTGCACAGGGCTTACCCATGCACTTTCAGAGATAGGATAAATCACCCCAGCATCGAGCCATTTCAGGATCTCTTTTCTCACCACATCTTTCATGGTTGGATTTAGTCTCATCTGTTCCTCAATGGATGGTCTGCTCTCAACTTCTAAATGAATTTTATGCATCACTATAGAAGGACTTATCCCTCTAATGTCTGCTAGTTTCCACCTAATCTCGAGTTTGTGAGCCCTCAATACTCTTAACAATTTTTCAACCTCCACCTTGGATAGATGACATGATACGATCACTGGTAACGATTGATTCTCACCTAGATATTGATAGTACAAATGATCTGGCAGAGCCTTCAATTCTAGTTCTGGAGCTTGTTCTGTAGAAGGCACTGGTCTCTCTGGCATGGTTCCTAGCTCCTCGTATTTTCTCTTATAGCAGGGCTCATGAGAGTCTAACCAATTCGCATGCTCCCTCCATTCTGTGTCTTTACCACTGTCTTCATCCCATAGTGTCATCACCATTCCAAGAGCATCCGCACTCCTGAACCCGTTTTCAGAAACTACTTCATCAACTACATCAATAACATGACAGTTATCACTCGCCCTGGGGTAAGTTGTTGCCCTGAATTCATTTAAAATCACCTCTTCTCCCTGAACACGAAGTCTCAGCTCACCTTTCTGAATATCAATGAGCGTCTGGCCTGTGGCTAAAAATGGCCTGCCAAGGATGATGGGCATCTATTCATCTTCTTCCATGTCTTGGATGATGAAATCAGCGGGGAAAATGAACGTGTCCACTTTAACCAACACATCGTCGATGATTCCTTTAGGATGGACGATGGAGCGATCGGCTAGCTGTAAGGTGATGGTTGTCTGTCTTGTTTCCCCCACTCTAAGTTTTCAGAACACAGAATAGGGCATCAAATTTATACTTGCCCCCAAATCACATAGAGCCTGATGACATTCAAACTTCTCTATAGTGCAAGGGATGGTGAAGCTTCCCAGATCTTTTGTTATACCCCGTAGTTTCAGGGTATGTATGCGAGGACGTACGTACGAGAATACGACATTGAAATTGGAAAGGAAGAACGAGGTGATTTTTTTTCCACGGAAAAGTTTCCGGTTTTTGTGAAGGAAAAAGGTTCGTTAATGGGAATTGGATTCCCAGATTTGGTATTCGGACTTCTTGGAATATTAGAGAATTATGGAATTTTATTTTCTGAATGGTCACGTGGGCCCACTGGAGAAAATTTACTGCCAAGGGCCCACTTTGTTTTCGAGATTTTGGCCATTGTGGATATTTTCGGAAGATGAAATATTTTGGACGAGTAGGAGGGAGACACGTGTCACCCCCCCCCCCCCTAGGTGGCTTGGCCGAATTTCAATTTTTTCACAACACCCGATTAGAGTCGTTTTCGACTAAACGCTTTACTAAACTCGCGTAGGATAAATTTCGGCTATGTCATTTCTAATTTTTATGGATTTTTCCGAGAGACGAACACGTTGGATCAACGAGAGGCGACACTTGTCACCCTCTCATTGATGGATGTTACACGGCATTAGGCCGAATGGATGGCCATTCTTGTCATGTAGTTGGTAGGATATTTTGTGCAAGTTGGCCAAGGACACTTGCCTAAATCCTCACCCTACACTTGCCTTGCACTTGGCACCATCTTGGCCCTTGGTTGGCCATCCCTTGACCTATAAATACCCCCCTTGTTGAAGAGTTATTTCATCCTAAATTGAGCAATCTTTCTAAGTCTCTAATCCTCCTCTCCTCTTGTTGTTTTCGTCCAAACACACCTCCCTTTGAGAAGCTCTAGCCGAGAGCAACCCCCTAGCCTAGACGAAACCTACCCCTCCCTTGGTTGAAAAGTTGCCTTCTAGTATTGTTATAATGCCCAAAATACCCTAGCCCAAATCCCTTAGTCCTTAGTAGAAGTTGTGAAGAACTTCTAAGGTTTTCTTGGAGCTACCGGAGCGCACAACTTAGGAGCTAAACCTTGCTCAGGCGCGACTTTTATCTAGGATATTATTGGGCTTACCGAGGTAAATAACCTTATCCTCCTTTTGTAATTAGAATATACATACTGTAGAAGTATAGGAGTAAGTATAAATACTTAGAAGGATATTAATGAATAGAATTGAACTGTTATCACAGTAGAAGGGTTAAAAAGATGAATAATAGAATCAGATTTACATAGACTGTTTTCACAAAGAGACTTGAGTAGCTCACCTAGGGAAGTGCTGCCCAAATGTCCATAGAATAACGAACCCTCCGCTAGAGCTTTGTACGCATACTTGGACGTTGGTAGACGATTTGATCATATAGGTCGATTCTTCTGCGCGACATATTCAACTTGGCAGGTGGATTTCGCCGAGAAGGTATGTGATTCTTCCTATCCTCTTGAGCATGATATTTTAAAGAATATGTATATAGTACGGTAGACGTACGTGTGTTAACTGAATAATAATTACGGCAATGTCTTCGACTTAAGCCCAATAATAATTACGGCAATGTCTTCTGACTTAAGCCCTAATAATAATTACGCAATGTCTTCGGACTTAAGCCTGAATAATAATTACTGCAATGTCTTCTGACTTAAGCCTGAATAAAAAGAATCTGAAGTAGTTCAAAAGAATTAAGAAATCTTTTTTGAAAGAAGAGTAACACTTGGTTTTAAAAGCTTAAGAGTTATACTAGCTTTATGGGAAGTTAGGTATAACGGCTTAAGAGTGATAAAAAGAACGATTTATTGATTTAAGGAAATAAGAGACTTGACTTAATTATACTAATGTGAAAAAGTGTGAAACCTCATTCGTGAGTAAATAGTATTTTTGGTTTTCAAAAGGAATGATGTTTTACCTATCAGAATGAATGTCGAACAAACCACAGCAACGCTAATAAAGGGAAATATTTTGACTAATAAAGTATTATTAAAACCAGTAGAAACTTCCATCTGCATAGGAGCTAAGATGAGATAAAATGATATTACATTTCCTAGATCATGGTCACGTAATAAGATTGTTATGAACAATAATAACCTACTCACACATAAGGTATATGTTTCTCAAATTGTTTTAAAGGATTAAAAACTATGAACTACGAAACCTTTCGAAAATGAGAAACTTGAGTAATTGAAATTAGGCAAACTTAAGCGTTGGGAAAAGAATGTTGTTACTTGATTTTACAAAGAGAAATGTTTTGATTTACTTCAAAAGATAATCACTTTATTTTTATACTACTGTATCAGTGTGACTTTTGTGAAAGAAACGGATCTTTTATAAGAGTAATACATGAAGTACTTTGGGGATAAAAACCCGAACTTGTTAGCATAATTTAGAAAGTACCTTGTGTGAATAACTTGATTGTATTGATTTGTGATAGTCTTGTAATACTTTCTTGTTGACTTTATAAGTAAACATGTTAGATGCTACGCGAGTTAGTATCTTGTGATGTTTGTGTAGAGGGTTTTCCTTATCGTGCTTAGGTTGTTTAACGATAAACCGTCATGTTGATATTATATCACTCATGATTCCGGGTTAAGTCGCCTCCGACGCGGGTAGACTCAAAGCGGTCTAGTGACCTATGATTCGAGAATACCTTACGCAGTCAGATGGCCTACGCGGATCTACGGAGTTCCGTGTTAGTACGCGCCCTTGTGGTCACGCGTCTTTATGGCTACGCGACGGGCGAGTCCAGACGCCGGGGAGTAGCTACCGATGCGGGAATACCTCACGCGGGCCATCGAGTGGCCCACGCGAGCTACGGAAGTTCCGTGGCTAGACGCGCATTAGATACGCGCGAGTGGCCGCTTGATCATGTGACGGCTAGACAGATCTCATGATACGCCATTTAACCTTGTTTGTACTGCGTAGGTTTTAGTAGTCGGCTATGCCCTCGCATTTACCCCGCACGGTTTATGATGACTTTGAGGGCGTGAGTCCTCGACTTGACATGATCGCTATTTATCAGGAATCGTAGTTTTGGTTATCATACATGTCTCCCGCTTTATATAGACTACTATGATTTCATTTACGATTTTCGCCACATACTGCAATTGTCAGATCGACCTCCTTCGGCCGCGCTCATGCCGCAGTAAAGGTACTCCTACCGTTGATCCCCGCTCTAGGATCACCATTTCAGGCTTGGGAAAGCTCCGCTTCTCCTAAGCTTAGCATTTTGGTACGGTCCGTCGTTGTAGATATTTGTATTCAGGGGTATGGCGGGGCCCTGTCCCGCCATTGTTGTTTTAAACTCTTAGAGGTCTGTAGACCTTTTGTAAGGTTGGGATGTAACTGTTCATCGTGGGGTACTTATATACATATATGCCGAAAGGCAACTTTTTTCCAGAAACTGTGTCTTATTTTATACTGTTTCATATCTTGGTTGTTTTATATTCCGCTGATTTCTCTGATGTATGACTACTTGGGTGCCCGAGTAAGGCACCACCACGCCCCGAACGGTCGTGACAAAGTGGTATCGAGCGCTTAATCCTGAAAGTGTCTACGCATCGTATCTAGTATAGCTTGATTATCGCGTGTTGTGCACCACACCAATAATCGTGAGGCTATAGGATATTTAGGATTGGTTTCATTTTTCTCACTCGAGATCGTGCTTTAGAGTTGTGTTATAAGTTGGACCCCTATAACGTATTCCTTTCCTTACCGCTTATGCCTCCACGCCAGCAACTCGCCCAGACGGCAAGGCAAACAAGGAGTCGCGAGCAGAGTACAGAGATTTAGAAGGGCACAGCCCAATCATCACCGGGTGATGCTTCATGCGGGAGTTCTCGAGACGCCGCCAAAGAAGCAGAGTTTGGCACGGCAGCAGCTTCCTCATCGCGCCATGACATCCGGACTTTCGCCCACGACTGGAGCGTAAAATATGGATTGGAAGGAGACGCCTCACATTAGCAAGGACTTGGCACAGAGAGTATTTTATGTACCCAGATACCAAGGATATTGATGCTTATCTAAAGAAGGGTTGTGAGGAGTAGCTCTTCATCGTGAACGAGCCAAAGCCATGCTCAGATTATGTGCGTGGCCGAGAGAAGTAGAGATCGGCAGATTAAACAAGATCGCCAAGAGGCCCGATTGGCGTGATCATTTGGTAACTCTCGAGGCGAACCGCCAAGAGCAGACAGATACATGCGCCCGCCAAGATGCAGTGTCCTCTCCACAGGTTCGCTTTTTCTCGTTGTTCACAGCAGGGCAGCGCCATCCCGGGAAGTGCCGCTTTTTATCGTGCTTGTTTTTCATGGCCGCCAGGCCATATGGCGAGGAATGTTCTATGAGGAAGGATGCAAGTAGGAAGACTCACCTACCGATCGCCGTGGATGCAGTGGTTCTGAGGAGGAGGTGTTAGCTGTGAGGCCACCCCACCTCGGTGGCTGCGGGTCGATGTCATCGCGAGTGTCGTGCTTCGCTACCTTGTTATGTTCATGCCAGCAGGCCATTTTGCGAGAAATTGTCCAACCGTAGTTGGCGATGTAGGGACTCACTTTCTGGATCGTGGATAGTTCATCACCTTCCCACGATGCGCCAACAGACGGATTGATTAGTACGACTGGGAAGTGCCGCGTAGATACAGTATATCCTTAACCCTTTAGAGATTTATATGTAGCGAATATCTTAAGTATTATTTTCGATAGCATTGTGTTAATCGTGATTGGGAATCATGATTAGTTAATCGGGAAAGATTGGGGATAGAAAGTGGAGCCTTAGAATGTATACGTAGGGACCATAGAGGCGAGGCCATCTTTGGTAAAAGAATTACTTCGTGTTTGACCCTTATCGAGGTGCATAGTATACATGATATATTTTTGTGGGATGAATCCCTGAGTGTTGTGAAACGAAAGAGGGTAGTTGAGCTTAGAAGACCGCTAGGTTTTCGTAACGTGATTGGTGAGATTGTTCAATCGTGAGCTAGTGTTTTGCGCTGTCGCCTGCCGAGGTCAGTGTTGGGTCGACTCCACGCCTTGTTTGGTGATGGGGTCAGTTTGGTGGTCCTCTTTGTGTTAGGATCACGAGGTGTTAGGCCCGTGTTTAGTTAACCATAGTACGAGTTCGTGGACGTGTTCGACCAAGAGTCGGGCCATGGGGTCAACCCGCCTTATCTTTTAGTCAAACCGTACTCGGTAGTAAGTTGCGAGATGATTATTTCAAGAAGGTTGTAAGGCTACACGGTGCCTACCTTCACCTTATGGCCGATGCGGAGTCCAAGTCATACTGCTTTTCTCGAAGAGTTACCAGCAAGGTTAGGAACTCGTGTGAATCTCGTCGCATTCACCTCGGGCAAGTGGTTGGATTTCGGATTAGCCGTAAGGACTCTTCGCTCTTGTTGAGTATGTATTATATAGCTACCGCTTCAGATTCGTGTCGCCGCTTGGAGCCTTTTTTATGTCGCTAGTGTAAGATTGCCGATCGATTGATTCGATGTAAGCAAGGTGCGATAGTTGGTTCGCACTTGTTCACAGGCGTGGATAGTGGAGCTTATCCAGAAGAGGTCATTGGCAGCTCAGAGTCAGTGGGAAGCTATACCAGAAACATGGTAAGTTATGAGAAAGAGTTCGAGTGTACAAGAAGGGTACGACGAGAAAGGGAAGAAGCGAGCATGTATTACAGACATAGGTGTGATCATTTCGTTTGTAAAGAGTAAAGCGGAGTATCTTTTTAGACCTCGAGTAGGAGTTTCTTTTGTGATTGAGGTGATTCCTCGTGGACTTGGAGATAAGTATGTGCGCTTGTTGTGTTGTGGCCAGGTGTGGCATGGTTGTTTCCGTAGGTATAGCGCAGGACTATAATCGGCGCTGCTTGTTTTGATACCTAGAAGGAACATTCGGGACGAATGTTTCTAAGGAGGGGAGAATGTTATACCCCGTAGTTTCAGGGTATGTATGCGAGGACGTACGTACGAGAATACGACATTGAAATTGGAAAGGAAGAACGAGGTGATTGTTTTTCCACGGAAAAGTTTCCGGTTTTTGTGAAGGAAAAAGGTTCGTTAATGGGAATTGGATTCCTAGATTTGGTATTCGGACTTCTTGGAATATTAGAGAATTATGGAATTTTATTTTCGAAATGGTCACGTGGGGCCCACTGAGAAAAATTTACTGCTTTTGTGGGCCCACTTTGTTTTCGAGATTTTGGCCATTGTGGATATTTTCTAAGATGAAATATTTTGACGAGTAGGAGTGCGACACGTGTCACCCCCTGCGTGGCTTGGCCGAATTTCACTTTGTGCACAACACCCGACAGAGTCGCTTTTCGACGAAACGCTTTACTAAACTCGCGAGGATAAATTCCGCTATGTCATTTCTAATTTTTGCGGATTTTTCCGAGAGACGAACACGTTGGACCAACGAGAGGCGACACTTGTCACCTTCTCATTGATGGACGTTACACGGCATTAGGGCCGAATGGATGGCCATTCTTGTCATGTAGTTGGTAGGATATTTTGTGTGCAAGTTGGCCAGGACACTTGCCTAAATCCTCACCCTACACTTGCCTTGCACTTGGCACCATCTTGCCCTTGGTCGCCATCCTCGACCTATAAATACCCCTTGTCAAGAGTTATTTCATCCTAAATTGAGCAATCTTTCTAAGTCTCAAATCCCTCCTCTCCCTCTTGTTGTTTTCGTCCAAACACACCCTCCCTTTGAGAAGCTCTAGCCGAGAGCAACCCCTAGCCTAGCCGAAACCTACCCCTCTCTTGGTTGAAAAGTTGCCTCTAGTATTGTTATAATGCCCAAAATACCCTAGCCCAAATCCCTTAGTCCTTAGTGTTGTGAAGAACTTCTAAGGTTTTCGAGCTACCTGAGCGCACAACTTAGGAGCTAAACCTTGCTCAGCGACTTTTATCTAGGATATTATTGGGCTTACTGAGGTAAATAACCTTATCCTCCTTTTGTAATTAGAATATACATACCGTAGAAGTATAGAGTAAGTATAAATACTTAGAAGGATATTAATGAATAGAATTGAATCATATCACAGAGAAGGTTAAAAGATGAATAATAAAATCAGATTTACATAGGATCGCTACAGAGACTTGAGTAGCTCACCGTAGGGAAGTGCGCCCAAATGTCCATGTAATAACGAACCTCTCGCTAGAGCTTTGTACAAGATACCGACGTTGATAGACGTATTTGACTGTTATAGGTCGATTCTCTGCGCGCGACATATTCAACTTGGCAGGTGGATTTCGCCGAGAAGGTATGTGATTGTTATACCCCGTATTTCCAGAGTATGTACGTAAGGACGTACGTAGAAAAGTTTGTGCCTTAAAATGCAAGGGCCGAAAATTATTTGTTCACAACACCCGATTAGAGTCGTTTTTCGACGAAACGTTTCCATTACCACGTAGGAAAATTCGACTATGTCATTTATATTTTTGCGGATTTTTCCGAGATTTAAACATTTTGGATTAATGGGAGGGTGACACTTGTCACCCTCATCGACTCAGAATAGCGGTTGGCCTTGGCCGATTGGTTCACGCTTTTGTGCCTTGTTTTGGCCTTGTTTTGTGCAATGTTTTGTGGCTTGTTTTCATGAGTAGGGACTAGGGGCACTGGGCACATCTCGCCCTCCACTTGCCCCCACATGGCTTGATCTTGGCCCTTGGTTTCCTATAAATACCCCTCCCTTTGATGAGTTTTCTTCATCCACTCTCACTCCTCAAGTCTTGAAAGCCCTCCCTTTTTCGCGAGGCCCCCTCGCCGAGAGTAGCTCCTCGTGGTGTGGCCGAGACCCACCCCATTCCTTTAGGGTTAAACCGGGGTACCCCTGCCTTGTTGTTCTCGTAGAATACACCCCTCTTGGTAGAAATACTCTCCATAGTATTGTTACTATACCCAAATTACCTTAGTCAGATACCTTGTAGTATTCCAAAGATACCTCTATACGTAGAGTCTTAAATACTACCTTTGTCCTTTTAATCTCAAACCAAACCCTAAGGAAATCTTCATAGTTGGTCAAGTATTTAAGTAGAAGTTGGTTAGAACTTCTAAGGGTTGTTTGGAGCGGATCGAGCGCACTGAGTAGAGCTAAACCTTGCTCGTGGTCGACATTATAACTTGGATAATTTTGGGCTTATCGAGGTAATTATCTTGTCCCCTATTGTAATTGGAAATTACATGTTGTTAGAATATATAGTTGAAGTATACTATATATGTAGTTGAACGTAGTTATCGCAATGTCTTTTGACTTAAGCCCAATAATAAGAAACCTTTTCGAAAGAAGAGTAATCGAATCAGAATTACATAGATCAGACATGAGACTTGTGTAGCTTTTCTCGTGAGATAGAATTGTGCACGTCCGATTAGACGTATAACCCCCGGTTGGCTTGGTAGCCTACCCGATAGAGAGGAGATTTACGCCGTTGGGGAGGCCGAATTTTCTCAGAGAATGTTCTACGAAGAGATCTAGATGTTAATAAGCGCCTGTGGCCTTATAGGTCAAGTACTACGTGTGGCGCGATCTACTTGGCTTAAGGAGTAGCCGACGGTTGGAAGTACTTGGAGCATTTTGCTATTAGTCGATACTCGTCGCGAGGTATGTGAACCTCTTCCTATCTCTTCTAGCATGATATATGTGTAACTATGTAGTACGGTAGACGTACAGGTGTTAAATGTATTTGATTGGTCTAAAACATAAAGTGTTATAACGGCTTTATGGGAAGTTGGTTATAACAGCTTTATGTAGGTAAGAAAATACTTGTGGTTTTTAAAAGGTAACTGATTTGAACTATAACTGGCGGGTTATGTGATAATAAAGAACTTGAAGTATTTCAAAAGATTTTTGAATCATTTTGAAAGAAGAGTAATACTTGGTTTTTGAAAACTTAAGAGTTATACTAGCTTTATGGGAAGTTAGGTATAACGGCTTAAGAATGTTTTACTGATTTCGGAAATCAGAATGTGTATCGACAAACCATCGCAAATGCTAATAAAAGGAAATGTTTTGACAGATTAAGTATTATTAAACCAAGAGAAACTTCCATCCGCATGAAGCTAAGATGAGACAAAATGATATTTCCTAGGTCATGGTCGTAATAAGATTGTTATAAACAAGAATATCCTACTCACACATAAGGCTTATGTTTCTCGGATGGTTTAAAAGAGAATTATATTCTTAAATGAATAAGGCTAGAACTACGAAACCTTTCTAAAATAAGAAACGTGAACATTTGCAATTTGGCAAACTTGGACGTTTGAAAAAGAATGTTGTTACTTGGTTTTACAAAGAGAAGTGTTTTGATTTACTTCAAAAGATAATCACTCTATTGTTATATACTACGGGTATTGTGTGACTTTTGTGAAAGTAACATATCTTTAAAGAGTTATTGTATAAAGTACTTTGGGGATAAAACCCGATCTCGTTAATCATATAGTAGAAAGTACCTTATGTGTGAATAACTTGATTGTATTGGTTTGTGATAGCCTTGTAATACCTTCGTGTTGATTTGATAAGTAATCATATTAGGATGCTACGGTGTTAGTATTCGTGATGTTTGTGTAAAGCGGTTTTCCTCGATTGTGCTTATGTTGTTTAAACGATAAACCGTTATGTTGGTATTATACCACCACCGTGGTTTCCGGGTTAAGCCGCCCCGACGCGGGTTAGACTCGAGCGTCCGGGACCATGATTCGAGAATACCTCACGCGGGTCCCGGCCTATGCGAGCTACGAGTTCCGTGTTAGTGTGCGCCTTTACGGTCACGCGGTCTACGCGCTACGCGGATCGCGAGTCCAGGACGACGCCGGGAGTAGCTACCGACGCGGGTTATACCTCACGCGGGCCTATGAGATTGGCCTATGCGAGTCGCGGAGTTCCAGGCTAGACGCGCACATTTGATATTGCGCGGCGACCGGCTTTGATCATGTGACGGCTAGACAGATATCATGATACGCTTTATGACCTTGTTAGTATCGCTGGTGTTAGTAGTCGCTATGCCTTCGCATTTACCCCGCATCGCTTTATTTGGACACAGTGGACCCGCTGTTCATATGTATTCCTCGTGCTTTTCTATCATCGATCGCCGCGGGAGGAAGGTATTCCACGCATGATTGATGTTGTGGGCGTGAGACCCATTGTTATATCGAGTGATGACTTTGAGGGCGAGTCCCGACTAGACATGATCGCTATTTATCAGGAATCGTAGTTTGGTTATCATACATGTCTCCCGCTTTATAGACTACTATGATTTCATTTACGATCTTCATGTTTCACATACTGTACTGCCAGATCGACCTCCTTCGCGGGGCTGCGGTCATGCCGCAGGTCAAGGTAGACCAGTCGTTGATCCTCACTCTTAGGGTCACAGTCAGCTTGGGAAGCTCCGTTCCTCCGAGGCTTATTCGTATAGTCCCCGCTGATTGTAGGTGCTACATTCGTGGTATGACGGCCCCGCCCCGTCGTTGTTGTCATATCATTCTAGAGGTCCGTAGTAATGCGCATGGGCAGAGTGGTAGAAAGGGATGTAATCGCTCAAATTGTTATTTATATATACCGACGGTGAACCGCTTTTGGTTAGCCTGCCTTCTTATTTCACCGCCTTATTACATTGGTTTCATGTATTGTCTTTATGTTCCGCCGACACTGATGTTGTATCACCAGGGTGCCCGGTAAGGCATCACACGCCCCGAACGGGTCGCATGTATGGTATCGTGAGCGCTTAATCCTCTGAAAGTGTCTACGCTGCATCGTATCCAAGAGAGTCTTGATTATCGCTGTTGTGCACCACACCAATAATCGTGAGGCTATAGGATATTTAGGATTGGTTTCTATTCTTCTCACTCGAGATCGTGCCTTGAGCCGTGTTGTAAGATGGACCCTCTCACGATTTCTTTCCTCACCGCTATGCCTCCGCAGGCAATCCGCCCAGAGGCGCGCAAACGAGGAGCCGCGAGCAGAGTACAGAGGGTTACGTGGGCACGCACTCCAATCATCACCGGTTGGTGCTTCATTCGGGAGTTCTGCGACGCCACTAGCCCCAAAGAGAGTTTAGCACGGCGCGGCGCTTTCATCGCGCCATGATATATGAACCTTCGCCCACGATCGACAGAGAATATAGATTGCAAACGGCGACCGTTACTAGCTATGGATTTGGCTACCAGAGAGTATACCGATGTACCGCGAGTCTTGATGACTATCTAAGAGAGGTTGTGCGAAGTAATTCTTCGCTTAGGCTCGAGCATGGCCTGTACGCTTATGCGCAGCAGCCGAGAAACGTAGAGATCGACGTTAACCGAGGACGCAGCAGATGGCCGTAAGCAGGTCCTTTGGTAACTTTCGAGGCGAATCGCCACCGCAGACTTGATATGCACATCCACCAAGGCAAAGGTCCTCCACGGGGTTCGTGGACGCTCGGGTACGCAGGAGTTGGTCGAGCTCCAGAGCTTCCGCTCACGCCTACACGTAGGTTCCAAACACCGGATTCGCCCCAAGATTCACATCGTGATGCACGCCATCCCGGAATGTCGCTTTGTTGGTACTTGTTTTACCCGCGCCGCCGTGGCCATGTGTCGAAAAGATGTCCTAGTAAGAGGACTTAGCCTTCAGGATCGTGGGTAGTTCGTCATCTTCCTTAGCTACGCCTACGGGCGTGTTTTATTAGAACGACTAAGGAGTAAAGCAAGAATACGATAGATCCTTAACCCTCTGTAGATCAAGAGTGTGATAAGACGGGTATATCATAAGGGCTATGTTCTCGATAGCGCAGTGTTATTTGTGATTAGAAATCATGGTTAGTAACCGGAAAGATTGGGGATAGAGAAAGTGCGAGCCTTAGAGTGTTATACGCGAGACCTTAGAGGTAAGGCCATCTCGAGTAAGAGATGTATTGTTTATGTTTGACCCTTATAGGAGTGCATAGTGCACGTGAGTTATGTTAATGGGATAAGTCCCAGTAGTGTGGAATGAAAGAGGTAGTTGAGCTAAGAAGACCGCTAGGTTTTCGTAACGTGATTAGTGAGAGTGTTCCTTCGGAGCTAGCGCTTTGCGGCGCGGTCGCCTGCCGAGGCCACGCTGGGTCAACCCGCGGCATGTTTGGTGGTGGGTCGTTTGGTGGTCCCGCCGTGGTTGGGTCACGAGGGTGTTAGGCCCAGTTTAGTTAACCAACAGACGAGTTCGTGGACGATTCGACCGAGTCGCCGGCGAGGTCACCGCCTTGTCTTCTACCAAAGACCGCTTACTCGGCAGTTGTTGATTAATCGTAAAGGTTGTAAGGCTGCACGGTGCCTACCTTCACCTTATGACGCATGGAGCCAGTGGTACCACTGTTTTTGTTTCCGAAGTTTTACCAAGCAGGTTAAGAACTCAAAGTGAGTCTCAGACCGCATTCGCCTCTGCCAAGTGTGGATTTCGTGGTAGTAGTGGGGATTGTTGTCTCCTGTGGAGGAGTGTTTAAGCTACCATTTCGTTGTTCGGATGTCGCCTTATGAAGCCTCAGAGGGCGGATGTAAGTCGCCGGCCGATTGGTTCGATGTTGGCAATATTCGATAGTTGGTTCAGCTTGTTCCAAACAGATCGTGAATAGGGTAAAGCTTGTCTAGAAGAGATTCCGCACTCAGAAATCGTGCGGATAATCGCCGACGACGCCAGAGTTCGTGTCGACGGTCGGTCTTCTTGAAAGTACCACCCGGGTTGGGTGTGGCGAGTTTTGGAAAACAGAGAGAACTTAGCCCGAGTACTTTGGGCCCTTTTGAGTTCATGTGAAGAATAGGCCAGGTTGCCTATATGTTAGCAATTGTCGTCCGACTTAGGAGGCAGTACGTCCGGTCTTTCGTATTGTTATGATCGGGGAAGTATCGGAGATCCATCCAGAGTGTTCCCAGTTTATGATGACCACGTTAGAGGTAGTAACCCCGAGTTTTGGAACCGGCGATCGTGTGTGATAGGTTATAAGAAGGAGTTCGAGTGTTCAAGAAGTGTACGACATCCTCGTGAATCGCAGCGATCCGGCACTACATTGTTGGTCGCCGAGTGACACTAACCTCGCGCAAAGTGACAAAAGTGGTATCGGGAAAAGCGAGCATGTATGGCGAGCATAGATGTGATCAATTTTTTTTTATAAAGAGAAGGTGCGAAGGAAGTATATTCTAGACCCCGGAGAGAGGTGTTGGTGGTGATGTTAGAGGTGTTTCCTCGTGGACTTGGATGTAAGTATTTGCGCAGGTGTTTCTATGGCGGCGTGCGTGTTTGTTCTCGTAAGTATAGTAGTGAAGACTATATCGCGCGCGTTTGTTTTGGGACTTAGAAGGAACATTCGGGACGAATGTTTCTAAGGAGGGGAGAATGTTATACCCCGTATTTCCAGAGTATGTACGTAAGGACGTACGTAGAAAAGTTTGTGCCTTAAAATGCAAGGGCTGAAAATTATTTGTTCACAACACCCGATTAGAGTCGTTTTTCGACTAAACGCTTTCCACGACTTATGTAGGGAAAATTCGACTATGTCATTTATATTTTTATGATTTTTCCTAGAGACGAAACATTTTTGGATCAATGGGAGGTGACACTTGTCACCCTCATCGACGGTAAATAGCGGTTGGCCTTGGCCGATTGGTTCACGCTTTTGTGCCTTGTTTTGGCCTTGTTTTGTGCAATGTTTTGTGGCTTGTTTTGTGGAGTAGGGACTAGGGGCACTGGGCGCATCTTGGCCCTCCACTTGCCCCACATGGCTTGATCTTGGCCCTTGGTTTCCTATAAATACCCCTCCCTTTGATGAGTTTTCATCCACTCACTCCTCAAGTCTGAAAGCCCTCCCTTTTTCGTGAGCCCCCTCGCCGAGAGTAGCGCTCCTCGCGTGGTGTGGCCACCCCCTTCCTTTAGGGTTAAACCGTGGTACCCCTTGCCTTGTTGTTCTCGTAGAATACACCCCCTCTTGGTAGAAATACTCTCCATAAGATTGTTACTCTACCCAAATTACCTTAGCCAGATACCTTGTAGTATTCCAAAGATACCTCTATACGTAGAGCCCTAAATACTACCTTTTGTCCTTTTAATCTCAAACCAAACCCTAAGGAAATCTTCATAGTTGGTTGAAGTATTTAAGTAGAAGTTGGTTAGAACTTCTAAGGGTTGTTTGGAGCGGATCGAGCGCACTGAGTAGAGCTAAACCTTGCTCAGTGTCGACATTATAACTTGGATAATTTTGGGCTTATCGAGGTAATTATCTTGTCCTATTGTAATTGAAAATTACATGTTGTTAGAATATATAGTTGAAGTATACTATATATGAGCTGAACGTAGTTATCGCAATGTCTTTTGACTTAAGCTGAATAATAAGAAACCTTTTCGAAAGAAGAGTACCGAATCAGAATTACATAGATCGTATTAAGAGACTTGTGTAGCTTTTCTCGCGAGATAGAATTGTGCACGTCCGATTAGACGATAACCCCGGTTGGCTTGCAGTAGCCCCGATAGAGGAGGAGATTTACGCCATTGCGTGGGAGGCTGCCGAATTTTCTCGTAGAATGTTCTACGAAGAGATCTAGATGTTAATAAGCGCCTTGTGGCCTTATAGGTTGAAGTACTACGTGGCGCGATCTACTTGGCTTAAGGAGTAGCCGACGGTTGGAAGTACTGAGCGTTTTGCTATTAGTCGATACTGCCGCGAGGTATGTGAACCTCTTCCTATCTCTTCTAGCATGATATATGTGTAACTATGTAGTACGGTAGACGCATTGTGTTAAATGTATTTGATTGGTCTAAAACATAAAGTGTTATAACGGCTTTATGGGAAGTTGGTTATAACAACTTTATGTAGGTAAGAAAATACTTGTGGTTTTTAAAAGGTAATCGATTTGAACTATAATCAAGGTTATGTGATAATAAAGAACTTGAAGTATTTCAAAAGATTTTTGAATCATTTTGAAAGAAGAGTAATACTTGGTTTTGAAAACTTAAGAGTTATACTAGCTTTATGGGAAGTTAGGTATAACGCTTAAGAATGTTTTCTCGATTTGAAATCGTAATGTGTATCGACAAACCACTGCAGCGTTAATAAAAGGAAATGTTTTGACATTAAGTATTATTAAAACCAAGAGAAACTTCCATCCGCATGTAAGCTAAGATGAGACAAAATGATATTTTCTAGGTCATGGTCAGTAATAAGATTGTTATAAACAAGAATATCCTACTCACACATAAGGCTTATGTTTCTCGATGGTTTAAAAGAGAATTATATTCTTAAATGAATAAGGCTAGGAACTACGAAACCTTTCTAAAATAAGAAACGTGAACATTTGAAATTTGGCAAACTTGGACGCTTGAAAAGAATGTTGTTACTTGGTTTTACAAAGAGAAGTGTTTTGATTTACTTCAAAAGATAATCACTCTATTGTTATATACTACGTATTGTGTGACTTTTGTGAAAGTAACATATCTTTAAAGAGTTATTGTATAAAGTACTTTGGGGATAAAACCCGATCTCGTTAATCATATAGTAGAAAGTACCTTATGTGTGAATAACTTGATTGTCTTGGGTTGTGATAGCCTTGTAATACCATCGTGTTGATTTGATAATTAATCATATTAGGATGCTACGTGTGTTAGTAGTCTGTGATGTTTGTGTAAAGGGGTTTTCCTCGATTGTGCTTATGTTGTTTAAACGATAAACCGTTATGTTGGTATTATACCACTCACCGTGTTTCCGGGTTAAGCCGCTCCGATGCGGGGTAGACTCAGCGATGCAGGACCATGATTCGAGAATACCTCACGCGGGTCCCGGGCCTGCGCGAGCTACGAGTTCCGGTGTTAGTGCGGCCTTTATGGTCACGCGGCATGCGCTACGCGATCGCGAGTCCGGGACGACGCCGGAGTAGCTACCTCGACGCGGGTTATACCTCATGCGGGCCTATGAGATTGGCCTATGCGGAGCTGCGGGGAGTTCCAGGGCTAGACGCGCACATTTGATATTGCGGGCGAGCGACCAGCTTTGATCATGTGATGGTCTAGACAGATATCATGATACAATTTATGACTTGTTAAGATCGGGTGTTAGTAGTCGGCTATGCCTTCGTACTTTCCCTGTACTATTTTATTTGGACACAGGTGGGACCTGCTGTTCATATGTATTGTTATACCCCGTAGTTGCAGGGTATGTATGTGAGGACGTACGTACGAGAGTACGGCAGAAAATTTTGAAAAGAAAGAAAGATGTGAGTTTTCGACGGAAAAGTTTCCTGTTATTTGTGAAGAAAAAGGTTCGTTAATGGGAATTGGATTCCCAGATTTGGTATTTGGACTTCATAGATTATATTAGAATTTTGAGATTTTATTTTCGGAAATGGTCACGCTGGGCCCACTGGGAGAAATTTACGCCATGGGCCCGCTTTGTTTTTGAGATTTCGTATTTTGGATATTTTCGAAGACGAAATATTCGGCGACCGGGGCGACACGTGTCACCCCACGTGGCACCCTCGCCGAAATATTTATTGTGCACAACACCCGACAGAGTCGCTTCGACTAAACGCTTTACTAAGCTACGAAGGAAAATTCCGGCTATGTCATTTAGTATTTTTGCGAATTTTTCCGAGAGACGGAACGTTTTGGACCAACGAGAGGGCAACACTTGGCACCCTCTCGCGGATTCTGGCGCGCCAGTACGAATGGACGGGCAAGTTGTGGTAGATATTTGTGTAGATATTTGTGAGGGATTTGTGGAGTAGGGTTAGGGTGCACTTGGCTTGATCTTGGCCTTACACTTGTGTAGCACTTGGCTTGATCTTGGCCATTGGTTGGCCTTTGGCTTTGCTATAAATACCACTCTTGTGAAGACTTATTCATTCACTCCTCACTTTGTCTAAGTCTTGAAATCCCTCCTCTCCTTGTTGTTGCTCGTCCAACTCCTTCTCCCCTTAGAAAGAGGCCCTGGCGAGAACACCCCTCCCCTCATGAGGTCTAGCCAGTGGGTACCCCTAGCCTAGTTGTTTCGTATAATACCCTTTGTTGTGGTATAGAAATACTCCTAGTATTGTTATAATGCCCAAAATACCTTAGCCTTGTACCTTGTAGTATTCCAAAGATACCTCTTTACGTAGAGTCCTAAATACTACCTTTTGTCCTTTTAGTCTCAAACCAAAACCCTAAGGAAATCTTCATCGTTGGTTGAAGTATGTGAGTAGAAGTTGGTTAGAACTTCTAAGGGTTGTTTGGAGTGGTTTGGGCGCACGAGTGGAGCTAAACCTTGCTCGGAGCGACATTAAACTCGGATAATTTTGGGCTTATCGAGGTAATTATCTTGTCCTCTATTGTAATTGGAAATTACATGTTTGTTAGGATATATAGTTGAAGTATACTATATATGGAACTATACTTAGTATTCTGATGTCTTTTGACTTAAGCTGAAGAATAAAGCGATGAATCGTATTTACATAGGGGTGTATTGCGATAGACTTGTGTTGTATTCGAGTAGAATTGTACACGTCCGGTTAGACGTGTAAACCCCACTGGTTGGCTTGGTAGCCGCCTCGATAGAGAGGAGATTTACGCTGTTGTGGGAGAGTCTTCCAATTTTCTATAGAAAGATAGAAACTTGTGTTTTGGGGTTAATAGACGTTTGTGACCTTTATAGGTGAAAGTACTAGAATAGCGTATTCTACTCGAGGAGTGGAAAGGGCTAGCAAGGTTGTAGTACTTGGAGCATTTTGCTTATTGTCGATAAATCGTCGCGAGGTATGTGAACCTCTTCCTATCTTTTCTAGCATGATTGTTGTGAACTATGTAGTACGGTAGACGTACATGTGCTAAGTAATTTGGTTGGTTTAAAACATAGGGTGTTATAATAGCTTTATGGGAAGTTAGTTATAACGACCTTATGTAAGTGAAAATGGTTTACTGATGTTAGAAGTTAAGAGACTTGATCTTATAAGATAAGAGACTTAACTTATTTGTTTTAATGTGGATGTTTGTGTGAAACCTCATTCGTGAGTAATGAGTACTTGGTTTTAAAGGGATAATGTTTTACTGATTTCGGGAATCAGAATGTGTATCGACGCACCACCGCGGCGTTAATAAAAGGAAAATGTATTGAATAATGATGTGTTGTATTAAAACCGGTAGAAACCTCCATCCGCATGAAGCTAAGATGAGACAAAATGATATTACATTTTCTAGATCATGGCTGCTGTAATAAGATCATTATAAACAAGAATAAACTACTCACGTATATGACATATGTTACCCAATTGTTCTAAAAAGGAATCAAGTGATTAAGTTTGGGAACTATGAAACCATTTGAAAATGAGAAGCTTGAGTAATTGAAACTAGGCAAACTGGAACTTAGGAAAAGAATGTTGTTACTTGATTTTGAAAAGGAAGGTGGGTTTGTCATTCTAATACTACGGGTATCGGGTGACTTTTATAAAAGTAATGGATCTCTTTTAAAAGAACTTAACGTATGTAGTACTTTGGGGTTAAAAACCCGGACTTTGGCATAAAATGAAAGTACTTTGAGTTGTGTGAAACTTGCCTATGCTTGTTGTTGTGAAACTTGCCTATGCTTGTGATGATAGCCTTTATTGTACAAGCGTTGTGTTTCTGTGTTACCGTGTCTCGATAGAAGTCGGTTGGTAGTTGAGAACTTACTTGGGCGTCTTGCGGTGGCGGAGAAATTCCACAGTGCGTTCTCGCTGATAGTATTATTGTTGTTAACCGCTTTGGACATCGACACGATGCGTAGCGCACGGGTATGCTTCATTTTGGTTAAGGTCTTGTGGTTAATCGCTTTGGATATATCGACACGATGCGTAGCGCGCGGGTATGTTTCCATTTGATTATCGCGCATGATTTCCTTTTGGACATACCGACACGATCGTAGCGCGCGGGTATCGTCCATTTGAAATCTTTGTTCTATTGTTTCTCTGGACATATCGACACGATGCGTGCGCGCGGGTATCGTCCATTTGGAAAGTTGTCTTATTGTTTCCCTGGACATACCGACACGATGCGTAGCGCACGTATGCTTCCATCCGATTCTTTGTCTTGTGGTTGAGGTCACATGGACATGTCTACACCGATCACGATTCGGGGGCATGTGGCTACGTGACATTGGTATTATTGTTGCATCATGGACATGTCTACACGTCGATGCGCCAGGCGGCATGGCGTCATGGCGATGTGGTATTTTCCGCACGCGCGCCCGCGCTAACGATTGATGTTGTGGGCGTGAGACCCATAGTTATATTGGAGTGATCGTTTTATGTTGTGATCGTAGTTTGGTTATCATACATGTCTCCCGCTTTATATAGACTAGTATGATTTCATTTCTGATATTATGCGATTTCACATACTTGGTACTGTTGTACCGACCTCCTTGAGTGCGTTCATCCGCAGTAGAGGTACATCGGCCGTAGATCCTCGCTCATAGGATCACGATTCAGCGCATTTGAAGCTCCGTTTCTCCGAGGCTTATCTTTTGGTAGGTGTTCCACTGAGTTGTAGGTTCTTGTACATTCGTGGTATGGCGGGCCCTGTCCGTCATAGTCATGTATATCTTAAGTGCTGTATCTTGTTGTGGCGGGGTTGTAAAAGGATTAAAGCTATTCAGGTTTTATGTATATCGAAGGCAAGCTATTTTGGTTGGCTTTGTTTATTTATTATATCTTTTGTTAAATGACTCATGTTTTATGTTCGCTGATTTTCTCCGATGTATGTATCACTAGGGTGCGGGGTAAGGCACCAACGGTCGTTACAAAGTGGTATCGAGCGCTTAATCCTCGGAAAGTGTCTCTGCATCGTGTCTAGTAAGTCTTGATTATCGATGTGTTGTGCACCACATCTATAATCGAGGTCCGCAGGACATTTAGGATTGGTTTCCATTCTTCTCATTCCGAGATCGTGCCTTAGAGTCATGTTGTAAGTAGTACCCCTCCGACGTATCTCGCTTTTACGATTATGCCTCCGCGCAAGGCAACGAGCCCGGGAAGGGCAAGCGTGAAGTGCGCTAGTGAGATCTGAGAGAAATGCAGCGCGAGCGAGCACTGAGTTGTGCTTGACGGCGGGTTTCGCGACGCCGCCAAAGACCAGCAGAGTTTAGAGCCGCAGCGATGGCTGATGAGACTCTGATGCACGAGCCTCCACCACGATGCCGAGGCGGGGAGATGGGTCACGAGATGGCCCGATTATTGGCGAGTTGTGGCGGATATGAGAGCAGTGGATCAGGCGATTCGGTTCGATGCCCGTGATGGTTCACCCCGAGCGAGATAGTTTGAGGCTACGGACTTTACGAGTTGTAGCCCGCGAGTTTTGGGTCGAGGCTCGAGGATGATCCGCGAGGAGTTCATCCGCGATTCTGACGGATCATCACGGGTGATCAAGGCTTCAGAGACCGAGTCTGTGACCTTTGGTTCGCGTCGGCCGCGTGATACCGCAATCGATTGGTTTGATTCATAGGAGCTTTCGGGAGAGCATGCACTCCAGCAGTATGGGATGAGTTTTGGGGCTTTCTCACGCACTTCTTGCCTCCGCAGATGAGGAGGGCCGGCAGATTTTTGTTCTTGAGGCAGAGAGGCGACCGTCGTGAGTACAATGTCGAGTTCGATTCTTTGGCTCGATATGTCCCTGCGCTAGTTGCGAATATGGAGGATAGGGTGCATCGCCACGCCACCCGCTAGATGATTATATGGTGAGTCTTGTGCGGGTGTTTCTCTTCACCGCATGGACATTGCCCGCATGCAGCTCATGCACCAGGATGCGAGGCACGGAGGGTCGACGGAATGACACTGGTCGCCAGAAGAGGGCCGTGACGCAGGTCCTGGTGGCTTTCGAGGCGGACCGCCTCAGCCAGAGCTAGTTATATACCCCCGGTGCAGTGGTCCTCCACCGCCTTGAGAGCAGTCGGGCTCCAAGGGTTGATTTTGGCGAGCGGGGTGTTAACGGTGAAGCCACCCTACCTCGTTGTGACCATTGTGGTAGACTCCATTTTGGAGAGTGTCGTGCTAGATTGGGAGTTTGTTTTGCATGCGGCCAGCGGGCCATTTGCGAGGAACTGGCCCTACCAAGGGAAGCGCGGATGTTACGACTTCAACTTCCGGGATTTGTGGTTGGTTCATCACCCTACATACTATGCCTGCAGGTGTGCCTATGATTAGAGTGGAGGCGGTAGCCGGTATATCCTTCACCCTCTAGAGTTTTGGTATGCTTGTTATGATGATCTCATTATTGTGTGCTATGTACGGATAGCATTGTGATATGTGTGAGTTAGAATACATGGTTAGTTGGAAGGATACGATGGGGCATGGTAAGTGTGAACCTTAGACTATGTCACGGATCGAGACCTTAGGGTAAGGTCGTCTTGAGATTAAAGATTCGCTTTATGTTTGACTTTTATCGAGTAGTAGTATACGTGGGATTTATTTGTGTGATAAGTCCGTGGGTAGTGTGAGATGAAGTGGTAGCTTTCATGATGTGAATTAGTAAGATTGTTCCGGATCGGAACAAGAGTTTGGCGTGGTTGGGGTCGGGTTGAGGACCATTTGCGGGTCAACCGTAACCGGTTTGGGGTGGGGTCAGTTCTGAGTGGTCCCGCCAGGTGGTAGGGTCACGAGGATGCTAGGCCCAAGTTTGTATGATCATCGATGAGTTCGTGGACGCGTTCGACGAGCCGTTCGTAAAGGCGGGAATGGCCTTAAGGAAGTTTGAGGTTAGTAAGATGACCAAGTTTGGAGGTAGTGACTCAGATTTTCGAGAGCGAGTAATGGGAAGTATGGTACGTCTTTGGAGAGTTCAAGCGTTCGAAGGGCACGACGAGTAAGGAAAGAGAAGGGCGATGTTATTTATTGGCGGTATGGCATCGCAACTTGTTAGAGGAACTTTATCGTTATTCGACTTGAGAAGGAACATTCGGAACGAATGTTTCTAAAGGAGAATGTTATACCCGTGAGTTGCAGGTATGTATGTGAGGACGTGCGTGCAGAGTACGCAGAAAATTTTGAAAAGAAAGAAAGATGTGAGTTTCACGGAAAAGTTTCTGCTATTTGTGAAGAAAAAGGTTAGTTAATGGGAATTGGATTCCCAGTTTGGTATTTGGACTTCATAGATTATATTAGAATTTTGAGATTTTATTTTCGAAATGGTCACGTGGGGCCCACGGAGAAATTCTACTTTGTGGCCCGCTTTGTTTTGAGATTTCGTATTTTGGATATTTTTAAGACGAAATATTCGGGCGAATCGGGGCGACACGTGTCACCCCATGGCACCCTTGGCGAAATATTTATTGTGCAACACAGATTAAGTCGTTTTTACGTAAACGTTTTACTAACTACGAAGGAAAATTCGGCTATGTCATTTAGTATTTTTGCGAATTTTTCCGAGAGACGACGTTTGGACCAACGAGAGGGCAACACTGGCACCCTCTCGTTGTGGACGGTGGTAGGAATGGATGGGCAAGTCGTGGTAGATATTTGTGTAGATATTTGTGAGGATTTGTGGAGTAGGGTTAGGGTGCACTTGGCTTGATCTTGGCCTTACACTTGTGTAGCACTTGGCTTGATCTTGGCCATTGGTTGGCCTTTGGCTTTCTATAAATACCACTCCCTTGAAGACTTATTCATTCACCTCACTTTGTCTAAGTCTTGAAATCCCTCCTCTCCCTTGTTGTTGCTCTCGCCCAACTCCTTCTCCCCAGAAAGAGGCCTTGGCCGAGAACACCCTCCCTCATGAGGTCTGGCCATGGGTACCCCACTGCCTAGTTGTTTCGTATAATACCTTTGTTGTGGTATAGAAATACTCCCTAGTATTGTTATAATGCCCAAAATACCTTAGCCTTGTACCTTGTAGTATTCCAAAGATACCTCTTTACGTAAGTCCTAAATACTACCTTTTGTCCTTTTAGTCTCAAACCGAAACCCAAGGAAATCTTCATCGTTGGTTGAAGTATGTGAGTGAAGTTGGTTAGAACTTCTAAGGGTTGTTTGGAGTGGTTTGAGCGCACTGAGTGGAGCTAAACCTTGCTCAGAGCGACATTAAACTCGGATAATTTTGGGCTTATCGAGGTAATTATCTTGTCCTCTATTGTAATTGGAAATTACATGTTTGTTAGGATATATAGTTGAAGTATACTATATACGGAACTATACTTAGTATTCGCAATGTCTTTTGACTTAAGCTGAAGAATAAAGAATCGAATCAGATTTACATAGGGTGTATTGCGGTGAGACTTGTGTTGTATTATCGAGTAGAATTGTACACGTCCGGTTAGACGTGTAAACCCCCACGGTTGGCTTCGTAGCCTACTCGATAGAGGAGGAGATTTACGCTGTTGCGGTGAGAGTCTTTGAATTTTCTATAGAAAGATAGAAACTTGTGTTTTGGGGTTAATAGACGTTTGTGACCTTTATAGGTGAAAGTACTAAGAGTAGCGTGATTCTACCGAGGAGTGGAAAGGGCTAGCAAGGTTGTAGTACTTGGAGCATTTTGCTTATTGTCGATA
This sequence comes from Przewalskia tangutica, assembly GCA_029844215.1. NCBI lineage: Eukaryota > Viridiplantae > Streptophyta > Magnoliopsida > Solanales > Solanaceae > Przewalskia > Przewalskia tangutica. The sequence continues at coordinate 85,475,276 of CM056720.1, read as the reverse complement.
AATCGTCGCGAGGTATGCGAACCTCTTCCTATCTTTTCTAGCATGATTGTTGTGAACTATGTAGTACGGTGACGTACATGTGCTAAGTAATTTGGTTGGTTTAAAACATAGGGTGTTATAATAGCTTTACGGGAAGTTAGTTATAACGACCTTATGTAAGTGAAAATGGTTTCTTGATGTTAGAAGTTAAGAGACTTGATCTTATAAGATAAGAGACTTAACTTATTTGTTTTAATGTGGATGTTTGTGTGAAACCTCATTCGTGAGTAATGAGTACTTGGTTTTAAAGGGATAATGTTTTACTAATTTGGAATCAGAATGTGTATCGGCAGCACCAACTGCGGCGTTAATAAAAGGAAAATGTATTGAATAATGATGTATTTGTATTAAAACCGGTAGAAACCTCCATCTGCATGAAGCTAAGATGAGACAAAATGATATTACATTTTCTAGATCATGGTCAGTAATAAGATCATTATAAACAAGAATAAACTACTCACGTATATGACATATGTTACCCAATTGTTCTAAAAGGAATCAAGTGATTAAGTTTGGGAACTATGAAACCATTTGAAAATGAGGTTTGAGTAATCAAACTAGGCAAAACCGAACTTAGGAAAGAATGTTGTTACTTGATTTTGAAAAGGAAGGTGGGTTTGTCATTCTAATACTACGCATCGTGACTTTTATAAAAGTAATGGATCTCTTTTAAAAGAACTTAACGATGTAGTACTTTGGGGTTAAAAACCCGACTTTGGCATAAAATGAAAGTACTTTGAGTTGTGTGAAACTTTATGCTTGTTGTTGTGAAACTTGCCTATGCTTGTGATGATAGCCTTTATTGTACAAGCGTTGTGTTTCGTGTTACCGTGTCTCTCGATAGAGTCGTTGATCGTTGAGAACTTACTTGGACGCTTGCGTGATGGCGGAGAAATTCCGCACGTTCTCGCTGATAGTATTATTGTTGTTAACCGCTTTGGACATACCGACACGATCGTAAGCGCGGGTATGCTTCCATTTTGGTTAAGTCTTGTGGTTAATCGCTTTGGATATATCGACACGATGCGTAGCGCACGTATGTTTCCATTTGATTATCGCCTTGTGATTTCCTTTTGGACATACCGACACGATCGCGTAGCGCACGGGTATCGCCCATTTGAAATGTCGTTCTATTGTTTCTCTGGACATACCGACACGATCGTAGCGCTGCGGGTATCGCCCATTTGGAAAGTTGTCTTATTGTTTCCCTTTGGACATATCGACACGATCGTGGCGCGCGGGTATGCTTCCATCTGGATTCTTTGTCTTGTGGTTGAGGTCACATGGACATGCCTACACCGATCAGAATTCGGGGCATGTGGCGTATGACATTGGTATTATTGTTGCATCATGGACATGTCTACACCGACGCAAGATTCCGGCACGCGCCGTGATGCGAACTCGATTGATGTTGTGGGCGTGAGACCCATAGTTATATTGGAGTGATGACTTTATGTCGCGAATCAGAGTTTGGTTATCATACATGTCTCCGCTTTATATAGACTAGTATGATTTCATTCTGATATTATACAGATTTCACATACTTGGTACTGTTGATCGACCTCCTTGGGTGCGTTCACTGCGCAGTAAGTACATCGGTCGTAGATCCTCGCTCATAGGATCACGATTCAACATTTGAAGCTCCGCTTCTCCGAGGCTTATCTTTTGGCAGGTGTTCCTCGAGTTGTAGGTTCTTGTACATTCGGTATGGCGGGCCCTGTCCGTCATAGTCAGATATCTTAAGTCCATGTAATCTTGTGTGGCGGGGTTGTAAAAGGATTAAAGCTGTTGTTTTATGTATATCTTGCAAGGCAAGCTTTTGGTTGCTTTGCTTATTTATTATATCTTTTGTTAAATGACTCATGTTTTATGTTCCGATTTTCTCGATGTATGTATCACTAGGGTGCGGGGTAAGGCACGACGCCCGAACGGTCGTTTACATGTATTCCTTGGTGTTTTTCTATCATTGGCTAGCGGTGAGAAGGTATTCCACGCATGATTGATGTTGTGGGCGTGAGACCATTGTTATATCGAGTGATGACTTTGAGGCGTGAGTCCCACTGACATATTCGCTTATTTATCATGAATCGTAGTTTGGTTATCATACATGTCTCCGCTTTCTAGACTACTATGATTTCATTTACAGATCTTCATGTTTCACAAACTTCGTACTGCCAGATCGACCTCTTCGGCCGCGTTCATGCCGCAGTAAAGGTACACCATCGTTGATCCTCACTCTTAGGGTCACGATTCAGCGTTTGGGAAGCTCCGTTCCTCGGAGGCTTATCTTCGTATAGTCCCCGCTGATTGTAGGTGCTACATTCGAGGTATGACGGCCCCGTCGTCGTTGTTGTCATATCATTCTTAGAGTGCAGAGTAATCGCATGGGCAGTGGTAGAAAGGGATGTAAATTCAAATTGTTATTTATATATCGACGTGAACTGTTTTGGTTGCTTTGTCTTCTTATTTCACCGCCTTATTACATTGGTTTCATGTATTGTCTTTATGTTCACTGATTACTCGATGTTGTATCACTAGGGTGCGGTAAGGCACTACCACGCCCCGAATGGGTCGTGATGCGATTCTTCCTATCCTCTCGAGCATGATATTTTAAAGAATATGTATATAGTACAGTGAGACGACGTGTGTTAATCGAATAATAATTACGGCAATGTCTTCGGACTTAAGCCTGAATAATAATTACGGCAATGTCTTCGGACTTAAGCCTGAATAATAATTACGGCAATATCTTCGGACTTAAGCCTGAATAATAATTACGGCAATGTCTTCTAACTTAAGCCTGAATAAAAAGAATCTGAAGTAGTTCAAAAGAATTAAGAAACCGTTTTTTTGAAAGAAGAGTAACACTTGGTTTTAAAAGCTTAAGAGTTGTACTAGCTTTATGGGAAGTTAGGTATAACGGCTTAAGAGTGATAAAAAGAACGATTTATTGATTTAAGGAAATAAGAGACTTGACTTAATTATACTAATGTGAAAAAGTGTGAAACCTCATTCGTGAGTAAATAATATTTTTGGTTTTCAAAAGGAATGATGTTTTACCGATCAGAATGAATGTCGATCAAACCACAGCAGCGCTAATAAAGGGAAATATTTTGACTAATAAAGTATTATTAAAACCAGTAGAAACTTCCATCTGCATAGGAGCTAAGATGAGACAAAATGATATTACATTTCCTAGATCATGGCCGCTGTAATAAGATTGTTATGAACAATAATAACCTACTCACACATAAGGTATATGTTTCTCAAATTGTTTTAAAGGATTAAAAACTATGAACTACGAAACCTTTCGAAAATGAGAAACTTGAGTAATTGAAATTAGGCAAACTTAAGCGTTGGGAAAAGAATGTTGTTACTTGATTTTACAAAGAGAAATATTTTGATTTACTTCAAAAGATAATCACTTTATTTTTATACTACGGGTATTGTGTGACTTTTGTGGAAGAAACGGATCTTTTAAAAGAGTAATACATGAAGTACTTTGGGGCTAAAAACCCGAACTTGTTAGCATAATGTATGTAATACCCCGTATTTCCAGAGTATGTACGTAAGGGAATACGTACAAAAAGTTTGGCCTTAGTTAGCCTTGGACGTTTTCTTTTGTACACAACTCGCTAAAAGAATCGTTTTCCGACGAAACGTTTCCCACTTTCGTAGAGTAAATTCCGCTATGCCATTTCTTATTTTTGCGGATTTTTCCGAGAGACGAAACATTTTGGACCAACGGGAGGTGACATGTGTCACCCTCACATTGAAGCAAGTGGGGTGGCTTTGGGCGATCAAGGCGTCCAAAGAGGGTGTTGCCTCGGCGATTGGGTCCTTGTTTAGGCCTTGTTTTGTGCCATGTTTTGTGGAGTGTTTTGTGGAGTGTTTTGTGGAGTAGGAGTTAGGGTGCACTTGGCTTGATCTTGGCCTTACACTTGCCTTGCACTTGTCTTCATCTTGGCCATTGGTTGGCCAAGGCTTGAGCTATAAATACCCCTTAGAGATGAAGAGTTATTCATCCACAAAGTTATCTTCCAAGTCTAAAAATCCTCTCCTCTCCTTAAGCTGTTCGTCCAAACACCTCTTCCCTCCACTTCTGTAGTATGGCCGAGAGCCTACCCCCATAGCCTAGCCGAAATCTACCCCCCCTACCTTGGTAGAAAAGTTGTCTTCTTGTATCGTTATAATGCCCAAAATACCTAGCCCAAATACCTTAGTACTTAGTAGAAGTTGTGAGGAACTTCTGGGTTCTTGGAGCATACAACTTAGGAGCAAAACCTTGCTCAGGCGCGACTTTTTCTAGGATATTATTGGGCTTACCGAGGTAACTAATCCTAACCCTCTTTTGAATTAGAGAATACTTATTGTTGTAGTATTAGAATAAGTATTAGTTACTTAGAAGAATATCACAGAATAGAATTGAACTGTTATCACAGTAGAAGGGTTTAAAAGAATAATTGAATCAGACTCACATAGAATTTGTTTTCTGATGAACTTACATAGCTCACAGGGTAGGGTAGTCTTTGCCCGACTTAGTAGAATTATGAACCCCTATTTAGAATGACCTTTAGAGTAGTCTTTAATAGATATCTGTGACTATTATAGGCTGACTCTCTTCGCGCGACATATTCAACTTGGCAGGTGGTTTTCGCTGAGAAGGTATGTGATTCTTCCTAAAGCATGATATTTTACAATATAACTACGGCAATGTCTTTGACTTAAGCCTGAATAATACTTACGGCAATGCCTCTTAAGCTTAATAATACTTACTAAGAATGCCTAGCTTAAGCCCGAATAATAAAGAATCAAAACATTTCAAAAGACTATCAATCATATTAATGAAGAGAACTAATTGGTTTTAAAATGAAGCTTAAGAGTTATACTAGCTTTATGGGAAGTAAGTATAACCACTTAAGATTTATAAAAGAAACAAGTTTGCCTATGTGTTTATAACAGACTTGTATTGTGAAAAGAATAATAAAGATGGTTTGATAAATAGACAGGATATGATGCTATGTGTGTTAGTATCTTGTAACGTTTGTATAGGTGAGTATCCTTGTTATGCTTATGTTGTTTAAAGATAAGTTGTTATGTTAGTATACTATCACTCACCTCTTGAGATGATACCGGGGGTTAAGCTGCCCTCCGATGCGGGGTAGACTCAGGCGGTCTGGGACCATGATTCGAGAATACCTCATGCGGGTCCAGGGGGCCTATGCGGAGCTACGAGTTCGTGTTAGTATGCGGGGTTATGCCTCACGCGGTCAGTGTGGCCATGCGGACAATGAGTCGGGACGATGCCGAGGAGTAGCTACCCTCGATGCGGGGTTACACCTCATGCGGGCCCATGTGAGTGGCCTATGCGGACTCCGGGAGTCCAGGATTAGGCTTGCAGAATGATGATATGGGCGAGTGGCCCTGTTTCGATCATTCGCAGCCTAGACAAGACCTATTACAGTTACCTATTGTTGCTTTTGTTTGTGATGTGGCACTACGTGCGGTTTCCTTGGTTGTTTCACACATATTTGTAAACTGGTTTTAAAATGATATGTTTTCATTTAAGTATTTTACAGTTTCGCATACTTAGTACCTGTTGTACTGACCTCCTTCGGGGGGCTGCGTTCATGCCGCAGGTAAGGGCAAGCAGGTGCTAGATCCACATCCTTAGGATCTTTGCGTTGGTGTCAGGAGCTCCATCTTCTCCGGAGGCTCTACTTTTGGGTATGATCTCCCTGTATTGTAGATAGTTTTGTGCTGATCGTGGTATGGCGGGGCCCTGTCCGCCATAGTTGTTTACTTCCAGAGGTGCAGAGTACTATTATGCGGTTGGGATGAATCGCAAACTTGAGTTATTTATATTATGCGAAAGGCAAGCTTTCTTGAGATAAAGCTGTCTTATTTTATAAACGGTTTCTGCCTTGTTTTATATTCCATTGGTTACTCGATGTATGACTACTTGGTGCCGGTAAGGCACGATCCACGGGCCGGGCAGTCGTGACAAAAGTGGTATCGAGCGCTTAATCCTCGGAAAGTGTCTGCATCGTATCTAGTAAGTCTTGATTATCGGTGTGTTGTGCACCAATAATCGTGAGGCTATAGGATATTTAGGATTGGTTTCCATTCTTCTCATTCGAGATCGTGCTTTAGAGTCGTGTTATAGGTTGGACCCTCTAACGTATTCCTTTCTATAGATTATGCCTCCACGTAAGGCAACCGGGCCTGGCGGCAAAGCGGGAGCCGCTAGCAGACACCCAGTCACGAGGGCTCGTGCCCGATCTATACGAGACGGCGAGTTCTATGACGCCGCCCGCCCCAGCGAGACCACAGTACCACCACACCTCAGGTCCCACGGCTGGGCGGAGGTTAGGGTACTGAGAGATGGCCCGCCTTTTGGCTAAAGTTGTGGCCCGTCTGAGAGAGATGGATGCGCGATTCAGCCTTCAGCCCAGCTCGGCCGCACCGTGGTACACGAGGCGAGAGTTTGAGGCTACGAGACTTCTTGAGTCAGAGCCACCGGAGTTTTACGGGTCGGCGGAGGATGATCGCAGGAGTTCATCCGCCATCGGCAGGATTTTGAGAGTGATCGGGCGTCGGAGACCGAGTCTGATCTTTGGTTCACATAGGCTGCGTGATACCGCAATCGATTGGTTTGATTCACGGGAGTTATCCGGGAGAGCACGCGACCCAGCCTACTGGGATGAGTTCTCGCAGGCTTTCCTCACTCACTTTTGCCTCGCGGATGAGGAGCGCGGGTGATAGATTTTTACCGGCGAGAGAGGACGCCTTGTCGGGAGTATAATGTCGAGTTTGATTCTTTGGCTCGATATGTTCCAGCATTGGTAGCAGATATGGAGGATAGGGTGCACCGCTATGTCACCGCTGAGACGACTATATGGCCGGAGTCATGTGCGGGGTTTCTCTCGGTAGGGTATGGACATTACCCGCGTGCGAGCTCACGCCTGGATGCGAGGCGCGGTCGGCAGTGGGCCGACAGCGGAAGAAGGCGGGGCGGGAGGGTCTTGGTGGTTATCGTGGTGGCGGCCTCGGCGGTCTAGATTCGCACCACGGCCGGCTCGAGCACTCTGCACCGTCCTCGGCCGGCCTGACCCGAGTTTTCGAGGGCGCACTGTGGCCTGTGGCTTCAGACGTCCAGAGTAGCAGAGTGCGGCGTCCGGGACCACCCGGTGTGGCCGTCGGTAGATCCCATTACGGGAAGTGTGGTACTACTTATGGATCTTGTTCTGTTGTAGCCAGCAGGTCACTTTGCGGCTGTCAGGCCGGCGTGGCGGTGGTAGGGCCCGACGCCGTGTTACGTGGCGGCCATCATCTCCTACGATTACTCGCCGGGCGGGGTGCTCGTGGGTCGGGTCGCGGCAGGTCGTGGCTCGAGTCCCGATTCTAGCGGTCCTCGAACCGCATTTATGCTTTGTCCACCGAGATCGAGGCCTCACCGATGTCGCCACAGTACCTTATCGATTTGGGTTTGATGTTTATGCCTCGATAGATCCGGTTCTACTGCATCTATATATCTCCCCTTGTTGCTAGTAGGATAGGGATAGAGCACGAGTCCATAGACCGCTTTCGAGGTAGCTACGCGATGGGTGATTCGGTGGTAGCTCGGCGGGTATATAGGGCTTGTCTGTGACCATTCTGATCGTCGGACCACTGGCCGACTTGATAGAGTTGGAGATGATTGACCGACGTGATTATGGGGATGGATTGGCTGGCTTCTTGCTATGCCAATGTAGACCGCAGAGAGAGAGTAATGCAGTTCAGTTTCTGAGGCCGGTTGTTGAGTGGGAGGAGCACGGTATCGCCGGCGGTAGGTTTATTTCCTACCTCAAGGCTAGGAAGATGGTGCGAAGGGTATATCTACCATCTAGTTCGTGTTTGATCGAGGCTGCGGTACCAGATTTTCACCGATTCCGTAGTCGTGAGTTCCCACGTGTTCCCGCATGACCTCGGGTATCCTCCCGAGAGGAGATTGAGTTTTGTATTGACATATTGCGAGATACTCGGCCTATTTCCATTCCGCCATACGAATGCACCGCCGAGTTGAGAGAGTCAAGGATCGGCAGGGATTTGCTAGAGAAGGGCTTCATTAGGCCCAGTGTTTCTCCACAGAAGCGGTATTGTTCGTGAAGAAAGAAGGGCGGGGCGCTGCATGCGTGTTGATTACGGTGAACAAGGTGACCATTAAACGAATACCCCTTCCCGTGATTGATGATTTGTTCGACCCGATTGCGGCGCGAGATGTTTCTCAAGATTGATCTGCGTTCGCTATCATCGAGTTCGTGTCGGAGGTGGATGTCCCAGATCGCATTCGGACGTGCGGGCATTATGAGTTCGGTCATGTCTTTGGTTGACCAATGCTCGCGGTATTCATGGATTTGATGAACCGAGTGTTCAAACCATTTTGGACACGTTTGTGATAGTGTTCATTGATGATATCTTGGTTTACTCGCTCAGAGCGAGCATGCGGAGCATTTGAGGCTGTCTTGTGACGCTTCTCGAGATCGCGATTATACGCCAAGTTTTCCAAGTGTGAGTTTTGGCTGACTTGATGGCGTTTCGGGCATATTGCCTGGGCGATGGCATTCGAGTGGATACGGCCAAGATCGGCGATCGGGACTTGGCCTGACCTACTACTCGGCGAGGTTCGCATTTTACGGGCCTCGCGGGTTATTATCGGTTCGTGGAGAAGTTTGCTTCTATCTCGCACCATTGACTAGGTGACTCGGAAGCGACCAAGTTTGATCGATGCTTGTGGCGGGGTTTCGATTCTTTGAAAGAGATTGACGACCGCCCCGTTCTTACTCTTCCGGAGGTCCGACGGTTATGTGGTGTATTGTGATCGTCGAGCATCGGGTTGGGATGTGTTGATGCAGCATGGCGAGTTATAGCATATGCATCCCGACAGTGAAGAAACACGAGAGGAACTACCCATGATTTGGAGTTAGCGGTAGTGATTCACGCTTTGAAGATGGAGGCACTATTTGTATGGGGTTCACGTGGATATTTATACAGACCACAAGAGCCTCAAAAGTATATCTTCAGCCGGAGGAGCCGAACTTACTATGCGAGACGGTGGTTAGAGTTGCTTAAGGATTACGATGTTGATATCCTGTACCACGGGAAGGCCAATGTTGTGGCGTATGCCTTAGTCGTAGGTCGATGGGAGCCTATCGGATGTGCGGTAGAGAGGAGGGACATGGTTCGTGATTTGCATCGATTAGCGAGCCTTCGTGTCCGCTTGATTGATTACGATAGCGATGGGGTTAGAGTTCGTGAGGTTGCCGAGTCTTCCATCATCGAGGAGGTGAAGAGGCAACAGCTCGAGGATCCGGCTTTGATTCGATATCGTGATACGACTCTTCGTGAGGCGCGGTCCTTTTGAGGTAGCACCATGGGGTGCTAAGGTTTGAGGCGGTGTGTGTTCGGATGTTTGAGACTTGGCGGAGTTCTTGGGGAAGCACCGCGCGCGTTACTCATCCATCCGGTCGACTAAGATGTACCACGACGACCAGATCGGTGTATTGGTGGGATGGCTTGAAGAGGGCGTTGCGAGTTCGTAGCTCGATGCCGTGTTGTCGGCAGTGAAGGTAGAGCACGAGGCACGGTGGTTTTATTCTGACGATTGAGATCGACACGGAAGTGGGAGGTAATCAACATGGACTTCATCGGGATTACCTCGCACTCGGAGGAGACATGATTCTATATGGGTTATCGTCGGCGGTGTGAAATCAGCCCACTTTCTTCCGTCGGACGACTTTTGGTGAGGATTATGCAGACTTTACATCAGAGATCGTCGATCGCATGGAGTCCCTACGATCATATCGCATGCAGGAGCCCGGTTCTGGCTAACTCGGAGTCCTTCCAGAGGGTTTAGGGACGCAGTGAGCTCGAGAATCGCATTTCATCCACGAGCGACGGACGAGCGAGCGCACTATCCAGACTCTTGAGGATATGCTGCGAGCCTGTGTTATTGACTTCAGTGGTAGTTGGGAGGATCATTTGCCTCTAGTTGAGTTCGCATATAATAATAGCTATCACTCCAGTATTCAGATGGCGCCTTATGAGGCCTTGTATGGGAGGAAGTGCAGATCGCCTATAGGTTGGTTCGATGTGGGCGAGTGCGGCTAGTGGGACCAGATTTGGTGCAGTGACGATGGATAAGGTGAAGCTTATCCGAGAGCGGCTATTGACAACTCGAGTCGGCCAAGTCGTATCACGAATCATCGTCGTCGGCATCTTGAGTTCGAGGTTCATGATTGGGTTTTCCTAAAGGTGTCACCCATGAAGGGTGTGATGAGATTCGGGAAGAAGAAACTCGGCCCAGTACATCGGGCCGTTTGGTTGTCGCGAGGTAGGCAAGGTTGCCTACGAGTTGAATCTCCGTCCGACACAGGCGATGCATCCGGTGTTTCACGATCTATCTTTGAGAGATGTATCGGGGATCCATCTAGGTACACCGATTGACGATGTCCAGTGGCCAGGGGTTATCGTATGAGGAGATTCCATAGCGATAGTCGATCGTCGGAGTTAGCGTCTGCGGACGAAGGACGTGGCTTCCGTCAAAGTCTTGTGGCGGAACGAGCTCAGAGAGGAGATGACGTGGGAAGCCGAGGAGGACATGAGGCAGAAGTATCCTCACCTATTCCCCACACCTCCAGGTAATTCACTTTCCTACTTGTAAATTTTCGTTATCATTTATGCCTAAGTGTTGTTTTGTGGCCGCGTGTGGCATTTGCAACTGTTTAAGTTATGAAGAATCTTATCGTTAACTGTCTTGAGAAGGAACATTCGGGACGAATGTTTCTAAGGAGGGGAGAATGTAATACCCCGTATTTCCAGAGTATGTACGTAAGGGAATACGTACAAAAAGTTTGGCCTTAGTTAGCCTTGGACGTTTTCTTTTGTACACAACTCGCTAAAAGAATCGTTTTTTAAAGCGTTTCCACAACTTTCGTAGAGTAAATTCCGCTATGCCATTTCTTATTTTTGCGGATTTTTCCGAGAGGCGAAACATTTTGGACCAACGGGAGGTGACATGTGTCACCTCATTGGAAGCAAGTGGGGTGGCTTTGGACGATTGGGCGTCCAAAGAGGGGTGTTGGCCTTGGCCGATTGGGTCCTTGTTTAGGCCTTGTTTTGTGCCATGTTTTGTGGAGTGTTTTGTGGAGTAGGAGTTAGGGTGCACTTGGCTTGATCTTGGCCTTACACTTGCCTTGCACTTGTCTTCATCTTGGCCATTGGTTGGCCAAGGCTTGAGCTATAAATACCCCCTTAGAGATGAAGAGTTATTCATCCACAAAGTTATCTTCCAAGTCTAAAATCCTCTCCTCTCCCTTAAGCTTTTCGTCAAACACCTCTTCCCTCACTTGTGTAGTATGGCGAGAGCCTACCCCCTAGCCTAGCCGAAATCTACCCCCCCTCCCTTGGTAGAAAAGTTGTCTTCTTGTATCGTTATAATGCCCAAAATACCCTAGCCCAAATACCTTAGTACTTAGTAGAAGTTGTGAGGAACTTCTAAGGTTCTTGGAGCATACAACTTAGGAGCAAAACCTTGCTCAGTGCGACTTTTCTAGGATATTATTGGGCTTACCGAGGTAACTAATCCTAACCCTCTTTTGAATTAGAATACTTATTGTTGTAGTATTAGAATAAGTATTAGTTACTTAGAAGAATATCACAGAATAGAATTGAATTATTATCACGTAGAAGGGTTTAAAGAAGAATAATTGAACAGTACTCACATAGAATTGTTTTCACTGATGAACTTACATAGCTCACCGGTAGGGTAGTGCTGCCCGACTTACCGTAGAATTATGAACCCCTATTTAGAATGACCTTGAGTAGTCTTTAATAGATATCTGTGACTATTATGGTGACTCTCTTGTATGACATATTCACTTGGCGGTGGTTTTATTTGAGAAGGTATGTGATTCTTCCTAAAGCATGATATTTTACAATATAACTACGGCAATGTCTTTGACTTAAGCACGAATAATACTTACGGCAATGCCTGGCTTAAGCCCGAATAATACTTACGGCAATGCCTGGCTTAAGCTGAATAATAAAGAATCAAAACATTTCAAAAGACTCTTGAATCATATTATGAAGAGAACTAATTGGTTTTAAAGCGAAGCTTAAGAGTTATACTAGCTTTATGGGAAGTAAGTATAACCACTTAAGATTTATAAAAGAAACAAGTTTGCCTATGTGTTTATAACAGACTTGTATTGTGAAAAGAATAATAAAGATGGTTTGATAAATAGACAGGATATGATGCTATGTGTGTTAGTATCTTGTAACGTTTGTATAGGTGAGTATCCTTGTCGTGCTTATGTTGTTTAAAGATAAGTTGTTATGTTAGTATACTATCACTCACCTCTTGAGATGATCACGGGTTAAGTCGCCTCCGTCGGGGGTAGACTCGAGCGATGCAGGACCGTGATTCGAGAATACCTCATGCGGGTCCAGGGGCCTATGCGAGCTACGAGTTCGAGTTAGTATGCGGGGTTATGCCTCATGCGGTCTGTGTGGCCATGCGGACAGCGAGTCCAGGACGATGCCGAGGAGTAGCTACCCTCGATGCGGGGTTACACCTCATGCGGGCCCATGTGAGTGGCCTATGCGGACTCAGGAGTCGAGATTAGGCTTGCGGAATGATGATATGGCGAGTGGCCTGTTTCGATCATTCGCGGCCTAAACAAGACCTATTACGATTACCTATTGTTGCTTTTGTTTGTGATGTGTACTCGTGCGGTTTCATGGTTGTTTCACACATATTTGTAAACCGGTTTTAAAATGATATGTTTTCATTTAAGTATTTCTGATTTCGCATACTTAGTACTGTTATCGACCTCTCCCGGGGCTGCGTTACATGCCGCGGTAAGGCAGCAGTGCTAGATCCACATCCTTAGGATCTGCGTTGGTGTCGGGAGCTCCATCTTCTCCGAGGCTCTACTTTTGGGTATGATCTCCTGTATTGTAGATAGTTTTGTATGCGATCGAGGTATGGCGGGAATACGTCCGCCATAGTTGTTTACTTCCTTAGAGTGCAGAGTACTATTATACGGTTGGGATGTAATCGCAAAACTTGAGTTATTTATATTATGCGAAAAGGCAAGCTTCTTCGAATAAAGCGTATCTTATTTTATAAAGTTTCTGTCTTGTTTTATATTCCTGGTTACTCGATGTATGACTACTTGGGTGCCGGTGAGCACGATCACGAACCCAGCGAATTCGTGACAATGTAGAAAGTATCTTGTGTGAATAACTTGATTGTATTGATTTGTGATAGTCTTGTAATACTTTCTTGTTGACTTGATAAGTAAACATGTTAGGATGCTACGTGAGTTAGTATCTTGTGATGTTTGTGTGAGGGTTTTCCCTTATTGTGCTTAGGTTGTTTAACGATAAAATTGTCATGTTGATATTATATCACTCATGATTAGGGTTAAAGCGCCTCCGTCTGCGGGTAGACTCAGCGGTCTAGTGACCTATGATTCGAGAATACCTTATGCAGTCTATATGGCCTATCGAGCTACGGGAGTTCCAGTTAGTATGCGGCCCTTGTGGTCATGCGGTCTTTGTGGCCCGTGCGGACGGCGAGTCGAGGGCTGCCGGGAGTAGCTACCTCGATGCGGAGAATACCTCATGCGGGCCATTGGAGTGGCCCGTGCGAGCTACGGAAGTTCGGGGCTAGACGCGCGCATTAGATCTGCGGGCGAGTGGCGGCTTTGATCATGTGATGCAAGACAGATCTCATAATCTGATTCTGACACTTGTTTGTCTTGTAGGTTTTAGTAGTCGGCTATGCCTCGCACTTACCGTCACGGTTTATGATGACTTTGAGGCGTGAGTCCACGACTTGACATGGCTTATTTATTGTGAATCGTAGTTTTGGTTATCATACATGTCTCCGCTTTATATAGACTACTATGATTTCATTTCTGATATTTTGATTTCACATACTTGGTACTGTTGTCTTGACCTCCTTGAAGTGCGTTCATGCCGCGGTAAAGGTACTCCTCATTGATCCCGTTCTTAGGATCACCGTTTGCGTTGGGAAAGCTCCGTTTCTCGGAGCTTAGCATTTTAGTATGGTCCTGTCGTTGTAGATATTTGTATTCGGGGTATGGCGGGGCCTGTCCGCCATTGTTGTTTTAAACTCTTAGAGTGCATGAGACTGTTGTAAGGTTGGGATGTAACTGTTCATCGTGGGGTACTTATATACATATATGCCGAAAGGCAACTTTTTCCCAGAAACTGTGTCTTATTTTATACTGTTTCATATCTTGGTTGTTTTATATTCCGCTGATTTCTCTGATGTATGACTACTTGGGTGCCCGGGTAAGGCACCAGTCACGGGCCCCGGAACGGGTCGTGACATCTTTCAACTTCTGAGGTAAATTTCTCTGTAGGATGGCACTGCATTCTTCAGTCAACGCCACAGTTTCATACTCCTCCAACCTCCTCTTTTTATAGAGGATCTCATTCATGAACTTTACAAAACTCGACATTTCTTCTAAGGCTTCAGCTAATGGAATGTTGATGTGCAGTTTTTTAAAGACCTCCAGAAACTTAGAAAACCGCTTGTCAATAGAATTCTTTCTAAGTTTCTGAGGATATGGTATCTTCACCTGTGGTGTGTCAATGACTGCTCGCTCCCTCACCTCTCTGGGTTCACCCTTTTTTTCTGGACATATTGGGGATGAACCTGTCTCATTTGTTTGTCACTCGTCACATCAATTGCTTGGCACTGCTCTTGTAGGTTTGTACCAGTATTGCTAGGGTGGTTCCCTTGTGTACCATTTCTCAGCTTGCTAGCTAGTTGTTCCAGTTGCACCTGTAGATTCCTGATGGATAATTTTATTTCCTCCATGAACTGATTCTGGGAGTTTGAGAGTGTCCAGAGAGTTGCTCTCATGTCATCTAGACTTCCTGATAGAGCCTGATTTTGTTGTGGATGAGTCAGTCCTTGAAGCTGGCACTCGGTGTGTTACACCCCGTAATTCCAGGACATGTATAAGAGAATGGACGCTAGAACACAAGACTTGAAAAATTGGTACGAAAGAAAGAATTGTTTTTCCGAAGGAAAAATCTTCCGAACGTCGGAAAGGAAAAATGTTCGTTGATGAGAATTAGATTCTCAAAATGCATTATTTGAGGAGTATGGAACTTATTATCATTATGGAAATTTATTTTTACGGATTTGGTCACGTGGGGCCCACCCGAGAAATTTTACGTTTTGTGAGTCCCACGAGGGTTACAAAATTTTATGGACGAATGGGAGGATGACACGTGTCACCCCCATATGGCTTGCTCGAAATAGGACCAATGGTTTAATGGTCATTGACCAATGAAGATGATCAAGTCTTGCAAAGCTTGAGATATTTGACTTAGTCAACTTGCCCACTTGTAGAGATATTAAGTATCCTTCATCCTAGACACACAAGTGTTATTTTCTTGACCCTCCATTGTATTATATATACACACCAGTGCAAGACTTAGTCTTCAACACTTAGAAAAAAATTGAGAACTTTGAGCATGTTGAGAGAGCTCTCGGCTTTAGGGAGATTTCCACACAAAATTTTTGCAATTGTGGTTCACTATTCACAAGACTTTAACCCAAGGTTCCTAGGGGTATTGTAAGGATATCTCAATAGAAAGATCTCGGAAAAACGACGTTTTCACGTTAGTCGCAAGGCGAAAACCTAAGGTGTTTTCATAAGTTTGGATTGGAAATGGAAGAGAAGTTGTTTGTGAACTTCTAAAGGCTTCAAATAGAGGATTGGATCTTGAAGGAAGGGAGATAAGAATTGCTAAGGAGCGACTTTGAATCTTGGAATTTTATAAGGGCTTATAAAGGTAACAATCTTGTCGTTTTAGTAATTAAAGATTACTTATTGTTGTAGTTATGGATATTAGCAAGCATGAGGTATATATTATGAAGTTTGATAAGTGTATTGGATATTGGAACCCTAATCCGAAACTAGCATGTTTAGCCTTTGAGATTACAATTCAATTTGGTTATTAGTTTAGTCGTCGCATGTTATATAAAGAAGGAATTGTAGTTTTTAAAGTTGTTTACGACTATATAACATGTTAGACTTAACAACTTGGATTGGAGAAGAATTGGAAAGGACTTTGTGTTGTTGTATATGTTAGCCGAGAATGGCTTTGGATATTGAACTACTTGGTATTAATTGTGAGTAGAATTTTACACGTATTGTAAGGCGTGTAATCCCCTTTGATTGGTTGATGTATTGAGCCTTAAATGTGGTATGTTGGTTATTGATTATCGGGCCTTGAAAAAGGTGGAAAAGTACGTAGAAACAAAGGAGGTGCTGCCCAATTTTTCATAGAATAATAGACCGTATACTTAATATCATTCTACATTAGAACTAGAAGTTGATAGTCTTGTTGTGGCCATTATAGATTGGCACTTCTACATGCGGCGTATTCGACTTAGCTTGTGGATTAAGCTGAAAAGGTATGTGAACTAGCTCCTCTTCTTCTAGCATGATTCATTATGATAAAGAAAGTAAATCCTACTCCTTAAATGATCCACTCCTTGATTGTACTTGGATTGCCTAATATAGAAGTTGTTCTATATACTTCCTTGATTGTACTTTGGATGTTTAAATTGGAAGTTGTTATAATCTATTCCCTTAATGAAGTTTGGATTTTCAAAAGTGAAAGTGTTTTACTTGGAGTACATAGAGTCTAGAAAAGGAAGTGGTTTCCAAATCTTTTGGCTAGTGCCTTAGTTCCAAAACCTAAAGGTTGTTATAACGTCTTTAGGGGAGTCAAATGAGTGATTTACTTAATTGATTTAAAAGAGGAGAAATGACATGATTTAAAGAGAAGTAACTTGTTTTAAAGGTGTGAGTTACGTGGGATTTAAAGTTAAGAAACTTGCTTTCTAAAGTTAAGAGACTTGAAGTATTTTGAAAGTATATGATACTTGGTTTTAAAAGTATAAGTCTCTTGGTTATAAAAAGAATGAATTTGTTTAAAACCATAAAGGGTTATAACGACTTTATGGGAAGTTGGTTATAACGGCTTTATGGAAGGTTAAGAGAGTTGTCTATTTTGATGGATAGGTATGAGTTGCCTAGGTTGTGTAATTAGAAGTTACTTGGTTTCAAAGCCTTGAAATTAATTTCTAAAGGTGTAGTAACTTATTTTGAAAAATAGACATGTCTTGATACTACGGGTGTTAGTATCTTGGGGTTTTATATAAAAAGGAGTCTTTTAAAAAGAATGGACGTACGTAGTACTTTGGCTTGTTAAATGAGAATTATTCTATTTGTGCCTTGATAGTACTTTGGCTTGCTTAAATAAGGATTTCTCTTGGTTTATGTAAAAAGGAAAGGCATGGTAATTGTCTTGGTTGATGTAAAAAGGAAAGTCATGGTAATTGTCTTGGTTTGTGTAAAGGCATGATATTGTATTGGTTTATGAAAAAAAGGAAAGGCATGGTGTTGTCTTGGTTTGCTAAAATGATGGTTATTCATTTTATAAATAAAGGTCAAGAATGGTTTGCTTGCATATGGGTTGCTCATATAGACATTCGTGCAAGTGTCATATTTCCACATCTCCGTCCTCCCAAAGCCGCAACTTGGTTCAAGAGATATCATGGGGTAGCTCCCCATAGTGGTGAGTGGTACACACTCACGGCGGGTCGGTTTTGACTCTGGCGGGTTAAATTCCCGGGATATATATAAGTCATGGATTAGCTATCCGTGATGCGAGTATCGTGTACCGATGACACATTGCGGGTCCACATGACATATGCGGGTGAAATAGTCCTATGATAGGTTGCATTATAACACAGAGGGTGGTTGACCCTGGCACTGGCACGGCCTTCATGTTTTGAAACGGTAATGATTTCAATAATGAAAGGGTGCAGTGTGTTTAAGACTTAAAGTAGAACAGTTAATCTCATTGTTAAAGGCATAACTTAACAAGGTAAAAATGATTGCATTACTCTCATGATTGTAAGGTTCAGTGTGCTTATTGAGGTTATATTATATCATGGACTGCCGGCAGTGAGGAAGGATTCCACGGGCATGATTGATATGGGCGTGAGACCCATGGTTATATTTGAGTAATGACTTTGAGGGCATGCGTCCCTGATTTGACATGACTGCTTATGTATTATGTACTGTAGTTTGGCTATCATACATGTCTCCTGTTTTGTATAGACTGTTATGATTTCATTACAGTATTTTCAGTTTCACATACTTGGTACATTCTTCATACTGACCTCCTTCGGGGGGCTGCGTTCATGCCGCAGGTTTAGGTACGCAGTTTGGTGATCTGCAGGTGTAGGACACTGCTCCGAATTTTTGGATAGCTCTATCTGTTCAGGAGTTTATCATTTTGGTATAGATCCTTCATTGCAAGTTTTTATACAGTTATGGGTACGGCGGGGCCTTGTCCCGTCATAGTTCAGTAAAACTCTTAGAGGTCTGTATTCATATGTGGGATTGGACTCATGTACAGTGTAGTGACTTTTTGTTATGTATATTATATGGCAGCCTTGTCGGCTTTGCCCTTGCATGTACGTTGGTTTTTTTTAAAAAAACGAGGTGTTATTAAATTCCGCGGTTTACTTGTGTCAGTTAGGTAGAAGGGTGCCGTGTAGGGCACCGATCCGCGAGCTTGGGGTTCGGGCGTGACAGTGGTATCAAAGCGATCGATCCTCGGAATGTCTACAGACCGTGTCTAGTAGAGTCTTGATTATTGGTGTGTTGCGCGCCACACCCATAAACAGGAGGCTACAGGACATTTAGGAGTTGGTTTCTATTCTTCTCACTCTGAGATCGTGCCATATAGCTATATTATTAAGATAATTCCTCTCTGACGTATTTTGTATTACTGATTATGCCTCGAGGGCAACAATGATCGCAAGGGCAAAAGCGATGCGAGAGCTACGATCAGACTCGAGAGTTGATAGGGCTCATACCCAAGGTATACGGATGTTGTCAGCGATCGGCGAGTTCTTCGCGCGAGTTTTGAGGCCACCCCGAGCCTCGATTTCTCGATTAGGGAAGACTAAGTCATAAGGGAAGCGATTATGTTATTGACCAAGATAGCGGTGCTACGATTTATCGTGAAGGTTATTACGCGATGCAGCAGTGTACGAGGTAGAGGGCCAACGCGGAAATCAGCGTAAGAGAGCTAGACCGGTTGGTTATCCCGATGAGTTTTTGGACGAGCAGCCTCAGCAGCGAGTGAGATATTCGTCACAGCCTACCCAGTACATACCCCCACAGCTCACAGGTGGGAGATTGGAACCCACAAGGTATTTAGGAGCCGGTCCGAGCTCTAGGGGTCGACGTTCTCAGAGGAGCAGAGGATTTTCTCAGTCTAGGCCACTTATTACTCAGTGTTTTCGATGTAGTAAGCGTCATATGGGGAAATGTCGTTATGGCACAAGTGTTTGTTTTTATTGTGGCCGTCCGGGCTATATACTGAGGGTATGTCCTTTTAGAAAGAGCACAGGTGAGGTGGCTCAGCCT
Source organism: Przewalskia tangutica (assembly GCA_029844215.1). Classification (NCBI taxonomy): domain Eukaryota; kingdom Viridiplantae; phylum Streptophyta; class Magnoliopsida; order Solanales; family Solanaceae; genus Przewalskia; species Przewalskia tangutica. Next base: position 85,455,693 of record CM056720.1, on the reverse strand, counting down.
ATGAGGCCGGTGGTTGGTTCCTTTTCCTCATACGATTGTCGCCCCGAGCGGTGTTCGAATGTCGGCCACGTGGTAGAGGTCAGGGTGGAGTTTATAGTTTTGGCAGTCCTTCGAACCGCGTAGATGACGTGACTACTGGGCAGGATCAAAAGGCAACATCGCATGGGGTTACAGGTATATTTCGATTCTTTTGAATCATACGTGCATTGATAGATTCAGATTCCGCCCTAGCGTATATGTTTTCCCTTGTTGCTAATAGTTGTAATTGATAGCACCACCAGAAGTAGAGATACTCTGATTAGTAAAGTAAAAAGTGAAGAATGTTGACAAGAATGATAAGGTGAACTGAGACTATAGTTGTGTAGGGTTCACAAGTTGTAATTACCTCATAACAGTGTAAGACCGATAGGGAAGGATGTACAGTAGAAATACTTCAGCCTAGATGGCAAACCTCTAGTGAATGGGAGGATAGGATGAGAAGTACCTTGAGATAAAAGAGAAATTTATTTCAGACTAAGAATGAAAAGTTAAGTGTGACGATGGGTCGGGTTATGGACTCATTTCGGGTCAACTGGTAGTATGGAATGGGGTGATGTCAGTTGGAAATGGTCCCGCTATGTGATAGGGTCAGGAGGGTGTGAGGCCCAAGTCTAGTTAATTATTGTACGAGTTTGTGGACACGTTCCACCGGAACCAGGTCGTGAGGGACGAAAAGGGCCTTAACGGGAATGCAAGTAGCATAATGGCCAAGTTGGATAGTAACTCCAAGGATTGGGGAACAGAATCAATATTTGAAATTTTGTACATGTACTAAAATAAGTTTGGAAGTACGAGAAAGTATGACAAGTAATAAAAGGAAGGAACAAGGGTTAAAAGAACTATAGTGATTATAGTTACGAGTAATGAAGGTTCGTAGAGAAAATTCCTTTTAGGCCATGAGTAGAGGTTAATTGTGATGATACACACGCCTTAGGTTCATATCCCAACTAGCTTGGTGTCTAAGTGAGACAGAGAAGGGAAGTACCACGAGGGAACACATCAGTTAACTGAGTGGAATGTCCATTGTTATGTTTACGTATGTTACATGGTGGCCATGTGTGGCATCGTTGGTCTCGTGGAGAATTGTGTTATACCCCGTATTTCCAGAGTATGTACGTGAGGACGTACGTACAAAAGTTTAGCCTTAAGTAGGCATAAGGGACGAAAATTTATGCACAACCCACGAAAAGAATTGTTTTCCGACGAAACGTCTTCCAAAGCTTGTGAAGGGAAAATTACGGCTGCGACATTTATATTTTTTGAGGATTTTTCCGAGAGATGAAATATTTTGGACCAACGAGAGGGCGACACTTGTCACCCTCAAGTGGACGGCAATGGTGTGCATTCCTTGGCACGTTTTTTTCAAGTTAAAGGCCTTAAACATTGGTCAAGGTTAGGTAGGATATTTTGTGATATTTGTGTGGTAGATGGATAAGGGTACACATGTGCAAATCTCCACCATCCACTTGCCCTCCACTTGCCTTCATCTTGACCATTGGTGGTCCTATAAATACCCCCTTAGTTGAAGAATTCTTCATCCATAAATTATCTTCAAGTCTCAAAACTCCTTCTCCCAAGAGCTCGTCCAAACACCATCCCATCTTGAAAGCCCTAGCCAAAACACCCCAGGTGAAAATACTCTCCAAGTTTTGTTACTATTCCAAATACCTTAGCCTTATACCATTGTAGTATTCCAAAGTCCCCTCTATACTAAAAGCCCAGAAATACTATCTTATATCCATTAGTCACTAAACGAAACCCTAGGAGAAACTTCATAGTTGGTTGAAGTAGTAAGTAGAAGTTGTGTAGAAACTTCTAAGGGTTTCTTGGAGCGGATTGGAGCCTACAGATTGGGAGCTAAACCTTGCTCAGGATCGACTTATATCTTGGATAATTTTGGGCTTATCGAGGTAAATAATAATCCTATCATTCTATTGTAATTGGAGATTACATACTGTAGTAGTATAGAAATAAGTATAAGATTCATAGAAGGATATTAAAGAATAGAATTAAACTGAAATCACATAAGAAGAATATAAATGAAGAATTGAACTGTACTTACATAGGACTGTATCTACAGTAGACTTGAGTAGTTTGACGGGTAGGGAAATGCTGCCCAATTTTCCATAGAATTAAGAACCTTCTGCTTAGAATATCCTACAGAGTAGTCTAGACGTTGATAGACGTATTTGACTATTATAGGTTGATACTCTGCGTGCGACATACTCGACTTGGCAGGTGGATTTAGAGAAGGTATGTGATTCTTCCTATCGCTTGAGCATGATATTTTAAAATATATATATAGTACGGTAGACGTACGTGTGTTAACTGAACATGGTTTTACTGGACGTCTGTTGACTTGAGTCTATATAATAAGAACCTTGAAGTATTTCAAAAGAATTATGAATCATTTTTGAAAGAAGAGTAATACTTGATTTTTAAACAGAAAGCTTAAGAGTTATACTAACTTTATGAGAAGTTAGGTATAACGACTTAAGAATGATAAAAGGAACGGTTTTACTTATTTGTTTATGAAAATCTTGTATTGATTTCTGAAAAGTGTAGTAAGATGGTTTGATAAGTAAACATGTTATGATACTACGTGTGTTAGTGTCTTGTGATGTTGTGTAAGGGGGTTATTCTTGTTGTGCTTACGTTGTTAAACGTTAAGCCCGTTGTACTGTTCTTATATCACATACCCCCTTGACTTGTTATACCGAGGGCTTGCCACCCTTGATGCGGGTCTATACGGCCTATGCGGTCTGTGTGACCATGCGGAGCTGCGGGAGTTCCAGGATTGATCATTCTGGGTGTATTATCTCGATGAGTGCCTTATGCGGTCTGTGTGACTATGCGGTCTATGTGACTATGCGGACTGCGGGAGTCCAGGAGGATACCGCGGGCTAGCTACCCCCGATGCGAGGAATACCTCATGCGGGTCTGTGTGTGACCTATGCGGACTGCGGGAGTTCCAGGATTAGGCTCGCATAATGATACTATGGGCGATTGGCCTTGCTTCGATCATTAGCGGCCTAGAAAAGACCAGTTATGTTATATCTATTTTGCTTTTGGTTATGCTGTGGCACTATGTGTGGTTACATTGGTTGTTTCGTACATATTTGTAGAATTGCTTTTAAAATGGTATGATTTCATTTAAAGTACTTTACAGTTTCACATACTTGGTACCTGTTGTACTGACCTCCTTCGGGGGGCTGCGTTCATCTGCGAGTAAAGGAAGCAGTGCAGATCCTCAGTTTTAGGATCTTTTCTTTGGTGTCAGGAGCTCCATCTTCTCCGGAGGCTCGACTTTTGGGTATGATCTCCCTGTTGTTGTAGATAGTTTTGTACATTCAGGGTATGGCGGGGCTCTGTCCAGCCATAGTTGTTTACTTCCTCAGTGCAGTAGTCTATTATGCAGTTGGGATGTATCGCGGACTTGGCTTATATATATATGCCGAAATGCGATTTTTTCTCAAATAAATTGTGTCTCATTTTACACTTGTTTCATGTATTGTTTTTATATTCCGCTGATTACTCTGATGTATGCCTACTTGGGTGCCCGGGTAAGGCACGATCCGCGAGCAGGATCGGTCGTGACAAAAGTGGTATCGAGCGATTAATCTCGGAAAGTGTCTGAGCCGTATCTAGTAAGTCTTGATTATCGGTGTGTTGTGCACCACACCAATAATCAGGAGGCTATAGGATATTTAGGATTGGTTTCCATTCTTCTCACTCTGAGATCGTGCCTTAGAGTTGTGTTATAAGTTGGACCCCTCTAACGTATTTCCTTTCTTTACGATTATGCCTCACGTAAGGCAACCGGGCCCGAAGGGCAAGCGGCCGAGGAGGCTGCTAGTAGGACAGAAGTCACGAGGCTCGAGCCCGATCTATGCAGGCGGCGAGTTCCACGGCGCCGCCGGCCCAGCGAGGTTTAGGGCGCGGCGATGGTGATGAGACCACAATACTGCACCTCCGGTCCATGACCGGAAGCGAGGAGATGGGTTCTGAGAGATGGCGATTCTGGCGGGATCGTGGCGAACATGAGATAGGCTGGGCCGGCGATTCTAGTGCCCGTGGTACATCTAGATCGGACACTGAGACTACGGGATTTTACGAGTTGTAGCGCTTGAGTTCTGGTCGAGGCACGAGGATGATCCGCGAGTTCATCCGTCGATTCTGAAGGATCGTCTGGTGATCAAGCTTGGACCGAGTCCGTGATCTTGGTTCGCGTCAGCTGCGTGATCTGCAATGATCGGGTTTGATCGTGGGAGCTATCGGGAAACGCAGCGCCTCCGGTATTTGGGGCGAGTTCTCGGAGGCTTTTCTCACTCACTTCTTGCCTCCGCGGATGAGGAGGGCGGGCGATAAGTTTTGATCTTTGAGACAGAGGCGCGCGTTAGGAGTATAACGTTGAGTTCGATTCATTGGCTCGATATGTCCCTGCGCTAGTATGCGACATGGAGGGCCAAGTGCAGCTACGTCGCAGGTTAGATGATTATCTGGCGAGTCTTGCTCGGTGTGGCTCTTGACGGCGCATGGACATTTCCGCATCTGAGCTCGTGCACTTGGATGCGAGGAGCATAAGGCGGCGGGTCGGCGGATATCGCGAGAAGAAGGCGGGATGGCGGCGTCTTTTGGTAGCTCGGGGTGGGCGGCCTCGGCGGATCTGGGTGCACCACGGCGGCTGAGCACTCCGCCGTCTTGGTACAACGAGTATTCGAGCGGTCGGGGCCCGGGACTTGGACTTCGGGCGGCGGTGCTAACGATCGAGTCCGCTCGGTGTGTCCGATGTGGTAGATTCCATTCAAGGAGTTGTGGTACTACTTGAGTTTGCTATACTTGTGGCGGCAGCGGTCACTATCGCGGCTTTGTCGACGAGGGCGCTGATGGGAGGTCGGCCTATAAGTGCATTGCGGTCGCCGTCCCTGATTACTCGCCGGAGAACAGGTACTCATGGACCAGCGGTCGCGGCGAGGTCGTGGCGCGAGTCGATTCTAGCGGTCCTCGAACCGCGTATATGCCTTGTCGGTAGGCGGGACCGGGGCGTCGCTGATGTCGTCCGCAGTACTTTATCGATTCTGGTTGCGATGTGTATGCCTTGATAGATCGGGTTCTACTCATCCTATATATCCCCCTTGTGCTAGTAGGATAGGGATGAGCACGAGTCCATAGACCACTTTTGAGGTAGCTACGCCGATGGTGATTCGGTGGTAGCTCGGCGGGTATATAGGGCTTGCCAGTGACTTTATCGATCGTCGGACCTGGCCGACTTGATAGAGTTGGACATGACCGATTCGATGTGATCATGGGCATGGATTGGTTAGCTTCTTGCTACGCCCGGTGTAGGCTGCGAGGAGAAAGTGAGTGCGGTTCGGTTTCTGAGGCGATTATTGAGTGGGAGGAACAACGTGTCGCCAGAAGGTAAGTTTATTTCTTACCTCAAGGCTAGGAAGATGGTGCGAGAAGGGTATATCTACCATCTCATTCGGTGTTTGATATTGAGGTGCGGTACCAGATTTTGATCGATTCGGTTGTCGAGAGTTCCCGGATGTGTTTCAGACGACCTCCGGTATCCCTCGAGAGGAGATAGAGTTTTGTATCGATGTCTTTGCCAAACACTCGGCTATTTCCATTCCGCCATCTGAGAATAGCTTTGCCGAGTTGAGAGAGTTGAAGGACCGGTGAGAGATTTCTTTGGAGAAAGGGCTTCATCGGGCTAGTGTTTCTCCACGAGGCGCGGTATTGTTGAAGAAGAAGAAGGGCGGGGCCAGCTGCGCATGTGTTGATTCTGACGGTGAACAAGGTGACCATTAAACGAATACCCCCTTCCCGAGATTGACGATTTGTTCGACCAATTGCGAGTGCGAGATGTTTCTCAAGATTGATCTGCGATCGGGATATCATCAGTGCGAGTTAGAGGCGGATATCCCTAGATTTGCATTCGGACGATGCGCACTATGAGTTTAGGGTTATGTCTTTCGGTTTGACCAATGCTCGTGGTATTCATGGATTTGATGAACCAAGTGTTCAAGCCATTTTGGACACGTTTGTGATAGTGTTCATTGATGACATCTTGGTTTATTCCGCCGTTTCGAGCGAGGAGCATGCGGAGCATTTGAGGCCGTCTTGAGAGTTCTCGAGACCATCGATTATCGCCAAGTTTTCCAAATGTGAGTTTTGGTTGGCTTCGTGGCATTTCTTGGGCATATTGTAGGGTGATGGTATTCGGGTGGATACGGCGAATCGAAGCGATCGGGACTTGGCCTGAACCTCTTACCGGCAGTCTGCGCGATTTTACGGGCCTCGCGAGTTATTATCGGCGGTTCGTGGAGAAGTTTGCTTCTATCTGCACCGTTGACTAGGTGACTCGAGAAGGCAACTAAGTTTCGATGTCGATGCTTGTGGCGGGGTTTCCGATTCTTGAAGGAGAGGCGGCAGCCGCCCGTTCTTACTCTTCGGAGGTCGACGGTTATGTAGTGTATTGTGATCGTCGGGCATCGGGCTGGGATGTGTGTTGATGCAGCGAGGCAAGGTTATAGCGTCGCGTCCCGACTTAAGCATAAGAGGAACTACCCCCATGATTTGGAGTTAGCGGCGGTGATTCACGCCTTGAAGATCGGAGGCACTATTTGTATGGGGTTCATGTGGATATTTATACGGACCACAAGAGCCTCGGTATATCTTCGGCGGAGGAGCCGAACTTACGGCGAGGCGGTGGTTAGAGCGCTCAAGGATTACGATGTCGACATCCTGTACCACGGGGAAGGCGATGTTGTGGCGTATGCCCTTAGTCGTAGGTCGATGGGAGTCTATCGGATGTCTGACAGAGGAGGGGCATGGTTCGCGAGTTGCATCAGCTAGCGAGCCTTGGAGTCCGATTGATTGATTCTGATAGCAGTGGGGTTCGAGTTTGAGAGGTTGCCGAGTCTTCCATCGTCGAGGAGGTGAAGAGGCAATAGTTTGAGGATCCGGTTTTGGCGATGCCGTGATACGGCTCTTCGTGAGGAAGGGTCCTTTTGAGGTAGCTTTGATGGGGTGCTAAGGTTTGAGCGCGAGTTGTGTGTTCCGGATATTGTAGGACTTGGCGAGTTCTAGGGAAGCACAACGCAGGCGTTACTCTATCCATCCGGGGTCGACCAAGATGTACCACGACCTCAGATCTGTGTATTGGTGGGATGGCTTGAAGAGGGACGTTGCAGAGTTTGTGGCTCAGTGCCCGTGTTGTCACTAGGTGAAGGTAGAGCACCAGAGGCCTGGTGGTTTGTTGCGACGATAGAGATCCCACGGAAGTGGGAGGTGATCAACATGGACTTTATCACGGATTACCTCGCACTCGGAGGAAGCATGATTCTATCGGGTTATCATCGACAGTGGAAATCAGCCCACTTTCTTCCGTTAGGGCGACTTTTCTGGCGAGGATTATGCGGACTTTACATCAGAGATCGTCGACTGCATGGAGTCCCTATTTCTATCATCATATCGAGAGGAGCCCGGTTCTGGCTAACTTGGAGGTCCTTCGAAGGATTAGGGGCGAGTGAGCACGATCGCATTCCATCCTCGAGCGAGACGGGCGAGCGCGCACTATCCGGACTCTTGAGGATATCTTTGCGAGCTGTGTTATTGACTTCTGGGTAGGGAGGATCATTTGCCTCTAGTTGAGTTTGCGTATAATAATAGCTACCACTCCGGTATTCGGATGGCGCCTTATGAGGCCTTGTATGGGAGGAAGTGCGGATCGATGGTGGTTTGATGTAGCGAGTGCGATTAGTGGGACAGACGTCTGACGAGGCAATGGATAAGGTGAAGCTTATCTAGAGGCGGCTATTTGACTCGAGTCGGCCGAAGTCATATGCACGATCATCGTCGTCGGAGTTCGAGGTTGATGATTGAGTTTTCTGAAGGTGTCACCCATGAAGGTGTGATGAGATTCGGGAAGAAGAAACTCGGCCCAAGGTACATTGGGCGTGTCAGTTGTCGCGAGGTAAGCGAGGTTACTATGAGTTGGATCTGGTCCGATCTTGAGGCGGTCATCCGGTTTTTCATGTTTCTATCTTGAGAGATGTATCGGGGATCCATCTAGGGTGCACCGATTGACGATGTCCGGTGTGAGGGTTATCGTATGAGGAGATTCCATAGCGATAATCGATCGTCGTCGGAGTTAAGCGTCTGCGGACGAGGCGTGACTTCCGTCAAAGTCTTGTGGCGGAGCAGCTCGAGAGGAGATGACGTGGGAAGCTGAGGAGGACATGAGGCAGAAGTATCCTCACCTATTCCCCACACCTCCAGGTAACTCACTTTCCTACTTGTAAATTTTCATTGACATATTTGCTTAAGTGTTGTATTGTAGCCATGTGAGGCATTTGCAAACTGTTTAAGCTTTATCGTTATCTGTCTTGGGAAGGAACATTCGGGACGAATGTTTCTAAGGTGGGGAGAATGTTATACCCCGTATTTCCAGAGTATGTACGTGAGGGCGTACGTACAAAAGTTTAGCCTTAAGTAGGCATAAGGGACGAAAATTTGTGCCTGACCGAAAAGAATTGTTTTCAGGCGAAAGCGTCTTCCAAAGCTTGCGAAGGAAAATTACGGCTGCGACATTTATATTTTTGCGGATTTTTCCGAGAGATGAAATATTTTGGACCAACGAGAGGCGACACTTGTCACCCTCAGTGGGCAATGGTGTGCATTCGCGCACGTTTTTTCAAGTTAAGGCCTTAAACATTGGTCGAGGTTAGGTAGGATATTTTGTGATATTTGTGTGGTAGATGGATAAGGGTACACATGTGCAAATCTCCACCATCCACTTGCCCTCCACTTGCCTTCATCTTGACCATTGGTGGTCCTATAAATACCCCCCACTTTTAGTTAGTTGAAGAATTCTTCATCCACAAATTATCTTCCAAGTCTCAAAACTCCCTTCTCCTTAAGAGCTCTCGTCAAACACCATCCCCATCTTGAAAGCCACTGGCAAACACCCCCTCTCCTCTTGAAAGCCTAGAAACACCCCCTTGGTAGAAAATACTCTCCAAGTTTTGTTACTATTCCAAATACCTTAGCCTTATACCATTGTAGTATTCCAAAGTCCCCTCTATACTAAAAGCCCAGAAATACTATCTTATATCCATTAGTCACTAAACGAAACCAGGAGAAACTTCATAGTTGGTTGAAGTAGTAAGTAGAAGTTGTGTATAAACTTCAAGGGTTTCTTGGAGGCGGATTGGGCGTCTGATTGGGAGCTAAACCTTGCTCGGGATCGACTTATATCTTGGATAATTTTGGGCTTATCGAGGTAAATAATAATCCTATCCTTCTATTGTAATTGGAGATTACATCAGTAGTAGTATAGAAATAAGTATAAGATGCATAGAAGGATATTAAAGAATAGAATTAAACCAAATCACATCGTAAGAATATAAATGAAGAATTGAGTACTTACATGGGATCGTATCTCTGATGAACTTGAGTAGTTTGACGGTAGGAAATCTTGCCCAATTTTCCGTAGAATTAAGAACATACCTTAGAATATCCTCTGAGTAGTCTAGACGTTGATAGGCGTATTTGACTATTATAGGTTGATACTCTGCGTGCGACATACTCGACTTGGCGGTGGATTTCGTGAGAAGGTATGTGATTCTTCCTATCCTCGAGCATGATATTTTAAAATATATATATGATGCGGTAGGCGTCGTGTGTTAAGCGAACATGGTTTTCTTGGGCGTCTGTTGACTTGAGTCTAAATAATAAGAACCTTGAAGTATTTCAAAAGAATTATGAATCATTTTTGAAGAAGAGTAATACTTGATTTTTAAGCGAAAGCTTAAGAGTTATACTAACTTTATGGGAAGTTAGGTATAACGACTTAAGAAAGATAAAAGAACGGTTTTACTTATTTGTTTATGAAAATCTTGTATTAATTTACGAAAAGTGTAGTAAGATGGTTTGATAAGTAAACATGTTATGATACTACGCGTGTTAGTGTCTTGTGATGTTGTGTAAGGGGTTATTCTTGTTGTGCTTACGTTGTTAAGCGTTAAGCTGTTATCTTGTTCTTATATCACATACCCCTTGACTTGTTATCGAGGGCTTTCCACCCTTGATGCGGGTCTATCGGCTATGCGATGCATGCGACCATGCGGAGTGCGGGAGTTCGATTGATCATTAGGGTGTATTATCCGTCGAGGAGTGCCTTATGCGATGCGTGTGACTATGCGGTCTATGTGACTATGCGGATGCGGGAGTCGAGGAGGATCTGCGGGCTAGCTACCCCGTCACGAGAATACCTCATGCGGGTGCATGTGTGACCTATCGGACTGCGGGAGTTCGAGATTAGGCTCGCATAATGATACTATGGGCGATTGGCCTTGCTTCGATCATTAGAGGCCTAGAAAAGACCAGTTATGTTATATCTATTTTGCTTTTGGTTATGCTGTGGCACTATGTGTGGTTACATTGGTTGTTTCGTACATATTTGTAGAATTGCTTTTAAAATAGTATGATTTCATTTAAAGTACTTTACAGTTTCACATACTTGGTACATGTTGTACTGACCTCCTTCGGGGGGCTGCGTTCATGCCTCAGGTAAAGGGAAGCAGGTAGCGGATCCTCAGTTTTAGGATCTTTTCTTTGGTGTCAGGAGCTCCATCTTCTCCGGAGGCTCGACTTTTTGGTATGATCTCCCTGTTGTTGTAGATAGTTTTGTACATTCAGGGTATGGCGGGGCCCTGTCCCGCCATAGTTGTTTACTTCCTTAGAGGTCTGTAGTCCTATTGTACAGTTGGGATGTAACTGCCAGACTTGGCTTATATATATATGCCGAAAGGCGACTTTTTCTCAAATAAACTGTGTCTCATTTTTACACTTGTTTCATGTCTTGTTTTTATATTCCGCTGATTACTCTGATGTATGTCTACTTGGGTGCCCGGGTAAGGCACCAGTCACGGGCCCGGGATCGAGTCGTGACAAATTGATTGATAGGCATAGTAAAGAGACTATACCGGAGTTTGTATAGCTTGACGACCGACTAAGAACATTCGGGGATGAATGTTTCTAATGGGGGAAGAATGTTACACCCCATAATTCCAGGAGATGTATAAGAGAATGGACGCGAGAACACAAGACTTGAAAAATTGGTACGAAAGAAAGAATTATTTTTCCGAAGGAAAAATCTTCCGAACGTCGGAAAGGAAAAATGTTCGTTGATGAGAATTAGATTCTCAAAATGCATTATTTGAGAAGTATGAAACTTATTATCATTATGGAAATTTATTTTTACGGATTTGGTCACGTGGGGCCCACCCGAGAAATTTAACGTTTTGTGAGTCCCACGAGGGTTACGAAATTTTATGGACGAATGGGAGGACGACATGTGTCACCCCCCTCCCCACATGGCTTGCTAGAAATAGGACAAAGTGTTTAATGGTCATTGACCAATGAAGATGATCAAGTCTTGCAAAGCTTGAGATATTTGACTTAGTCAACTTGCCCACTTGTAGAGATATTAAGTATCCTTCATCCTAGCCACACAAGTGTTATTATCTTGACCCTCCATTGTATTATATATACACACTAGTGCAAGACTTAGTCTTCAACACTTAGAAATTGAGAACTTTGAGCATGTTGAGAGAGCTCTCGGCTTTAGGGAGATTTCCACACACAAATTTTGCAGTTGTGGTTCATTATTCATAAGACTTTAACCCAAGGTTCCTAGGGGTATTGTAAGGATATCTCAATAGAAAGATCTCGGAAAAACGACGTTTTCACGTTAGTCGCAAGGTGAAAACCTAAGTCGTTTTCATAAGTTTGGATTGGAAATGGAAGAGAAGTTGTTTGTGAACTTCTAAAGGCTTCAAATAGCGGATTGTAGCGTGAAGGAAGGGAGCTAAGAATTGCTAAGGAGCGACTTTGAATCTTGGAATTTTATAAGGGCTTATAAAGGTAACAATCTTGTCGTTTTAGTAATTAAAGATTACTTATTGTTGTAGTTATGGATATTAGCAAGCATGAGGTATATATTATGAAGTTTGATAAGTGTATTGGATATTGGAACCCTAATCCGAAACTAGCATGTTTAGTCTTTGAGATTACAATTCAATTTGGTTATTAGTTTAGTCGTCGCATGTTATATAAATAAGGAATTGTAGTTGTTAAAATTGTTTACGACTATATAACATGTTAGACTTAACAACTTGGATTGGAAAAGAATTGGAAAGGACTTTGTCTTGTTGTATATGTTAGTCGAGAATGGCTTTGAATGTTGAACTACTTGGTATTAATTGTGGGGCAGAATTTTACACGTATTGTAAGGCGTGTAATCCCCTTTGATTGGTTGATGTATTGAGCCTTAAATGTGGCATGTTGGTTATTGATTATCGGGCCTTGAAAAAGGTGGAAAAGTACGTAGAAACAAAGGAGGTGCTGTCCAATTTTCCGTAGAATAAGAGACCGTATACTTAGTATCATTCTATGTTAGAACTAGAAGTTGATAGTCGTGTTGTGGCCATTATAGGTTGACACTTCTACGTGCGGCGTATCCGACTTAGCTTGTGGATTAAGCCGAAAAGGTATGTGAACTATCTCTTCTTCTTCTAGCATGATTCCTTATGATAAAGAAAGTAAATCCTACTTCTTAATGATCCACTCCTTGATTGTACTTGGATTGCCTAATATAGAAGTTGTTATATATACTTTCTTGATTGTACTTTTGATGTTTAAATTGGAAGTTGTTATAATCCATTCACTTAATGAAGTTTGGATTTATAAAAGTGAAAGTGTTTTACTTGGAGTACATAGAGTCTTGAAAAGGAAGTGGTTTCCAAATCTTTTGGCTAGTGCCTTAGTTCCAAAACCTAAAGGTTGTTATAACGGCTTTAGGGGAGTCAAAGAAGTGATTTACTTAATTGATTTAAAAGAGGAGAAATGACATGATTTAAAGAGAAGTAACTTGTTTTAAAGGTGTGAGTTACTTGGGATTTAAAATGAGTTGTTTTATAGGTATGAGTTGCCTAGGTTGTGTAATTAAAAGCTACTTGGTTTCAAAGCCTTGAAATGAATTTCTAAAGGTGTAGTAACTTATTTTGAAAATAGACATGCCTTGATACTACGGGTGTTAGTATCTTGGGGTTTTATATAAAAAGGAGTCTTTTGAAAAGAATGGACGTACGTAGTAATTTGGCTTGTTAAATGAGAATTATTCTATTTGTGCCTTGATAGTACTTTGTCTTGCTTAAATAAGGATTTCTCTTGGTTTATGTAAAAAGGAAAGGCATGGTAATTGTCTTGGTTGATGTAAAAAGGAAAGGCATGGTAATTGTCTTGGTTTGTGTAAAGGCATGGTATTGTCTTGGTTTATGGAAAAAAGGAAAGACATGGTGTTGTCTTGGTTTGCTAAAATGATGGTTATTCATTTTATAAATAAAGGTCAAGAATGGTTTGTTTGCATATGGGTTGCTCATATAGACATTCGTGCAAGTGTCATATTTCCACATCTCCGCGTCCCTCCATAAAGGGCCGGAAACTTGGTTCAAGAGATATCATAGGGTAGCTCCCCATGGTGGTGAGTGGTACACACTCACGGCGGGTCGGTTTTGACTCTGGCGAGTTAAATTCCTGGGATATATATAAGCCATGGATTAGCTATCCGTGATGCGAGTATCGTGTACTGATGACTCATTGCGGGTCCACATGACCTATGCGGGTGAAATAGTCCTATGATAGGTTGCATTATAACACAGAGGGTGGTTGACCCTGGCACTGGCACGACCTTCATGTTTTGAAACGGTAGTGATTTCAATAATGAAAGGGTGCAGTGTGTTTATGACTTAAAGTAGAACAGTTAATCTCATTGTTAAAGGCATAACTTAACAAGGTAAAAATGATTGCATTACTCTCATGATTGTAAGGTCAGTGTGCTTATTAAGGTTATATTATATCATGGACTACCGACAGTGAGGAAGGATTCCACGGGCATGATTGATATGGGCGTGAGACCCATGGTTATATTTGAGTAATGACTTCGAGGGCATGCGTCCCTGATTTGACATGACTTCTTATGTATTGTGTACTGTAGTTTGGCTATCATACATTTCTCCTGTTTTGTATAGACTCTTATGATTTCATTACAATATTTTTAGTTTCACATACTTGGTACATTCTTCGTACTGACCTCATTCGGGGGGCTGCGTTCATGCCGCAGGTTTAGGTACGCAGTTTGGTGATCTGCAGGTGTAGGACCCTGCTCCGAGTTTTTGGATAGCTCCATCTGTTCAGGAGTTTATCATTTTGGTATAGATCCTTCATTGCAGGTTTTGTACGATTATAGGTACGGGGCCTTGTCCCGTTATAGTTCAGTAAAACTCTTAGAGGTTTGTATTCATATGTGGGATTTGACTCATGTATAGTGTAGTGCCTTTTTGTTATGTATATTATATGACAGCCTTGTCGGCTTTGCTCTTGCATGTACGTTGTTTTTTTTTTAAAAAAAACGAGGTGTTGTTAAATTCCGCGGTTTACTTGTGTCAGTTAGGTAGAAGGGTGCCCAGGTAGGGCACCAGTCACGGGCCCGGGGTTCGGGGCGTGACACGGTGAGCATAAATAAGGCTTCCTGCAGCTCATTTTGCTCCTCTTGCGGAGCCTGTGGTCTAAGTTGTTGTGGTGGACAAAGGTTATAGTCCAGCATCCCCTGATATTGATAGTCCATGTACCTATACTTGACTTTGCCTGCAAGATTACACAAACAACAAAAAGTGATAACAAAAATTTGCTCTGAGAACGAGTTAGAAACCTGTTCTGGGAGCGATCAAATTAGAAATTTAAAATAGATGATTCGATATTAGATGTACGCCAGTCCCCGACAATAGCGCTAAAAACTTGTTAGCGATATTTCGAATGCTCACGCAAGCGCACGCATCTTTCACAAGTAATATAATCTGTAAGACCAAATATCTTCCACAAAGACTGGTTTCTAAGTACCGTTCATCTATTTTATGTTATCTATTTGGCAATTGATATTTTATTGGGGTTTTTTTTAACTACTAGAATAATTGAAAGATTTAAACTAATAAAGTTGTAATCAGTTATGAATGAATTAGGGCTTCCAAAATCCTCGACTATCTACTTTATTCAATCCTTAATGCGACTAGAATGATTCTTCTTCTTTGTTAAGATAGTGGTTAACTAGATTGTCTTATATTCCGGTTAGGACATATAATCACTCAACCCCAGTGCAGAACCTTTCTATATTTCTATGATAGGATTTACCATATATGAGGATTAAGAACAGTAACCTATAATGCTACACAAGTATCGGGGTACTTTCGTCCGCGATTTTAACCTATGTCTAGTAAATTACAGCAAATTCAAATCTCTCCTCTCGGTTATTTATTCTAAATCATATAGGTTATGATAATTAGTGATCAATTAATTATCAAACATTCATACCAAATATTGACTAAATCTTAATCAAGTGAAGAAGAAATCATACTACTTTATTAATTCATGAATACAAGTTTCAAGCGATTCATAAGGAAAGCCCTAATAGAGTATTTAGATCCTAGACATAGTCACGCTAAGAAATACCACAATATCCATACATAAACTGAATTAAAACGAAAGAAAGAAAATTACGTAGAACAAAATCTCCAATTGTAGCTCCAAATCCACCTTGTGTTGTGTTGTGTTGTGTTGTAGAATGACCAACCTCCCCATAGCATTAATCCATAAGGCTTAAATATCCTCTAATTTTCGTGTCCTATGGACCAATCTTCCCTTAGCCAATTTGCCTTCTCAAAGACTAATGGCACCGCGGATTACTGATGGCACCGATCTTTGAAAGTCCTGTGGCTCCTTGATAAATATGGCACCGCTGCGTGATAGCACAGACCGCTGCGCCTTCTTTGCTCTGAGTTGCCAACTTTCATCCTTTTCGCCTCGGGAGCACCTTAATAGCCCATTTCTCGTTACTTTTTGCCATTTTGCTTTGCACCGCTGTGACTCAAAAGAAAGAAAAACAAACCTACTATTATACTAAACACAACAAAAATGAGTAAAATACCAAATAAAAATGACTCAAAAGGCGTATACAAAATACGCCTAACAAATACCCCCAAACTTAACCTTTGCTCGCCCTCGAGCAAAGATCAAAACAAAAACAAAGACACCAAAATAAAAGACCCAAAGACTCAAATCAAGCAGCTGTACAATGACTTAGAAACACATAAACGTTAGTTGGGATAATATGCAGGAACATATATAGCATGAATTCAACAATCTAGAATTTCAAGTCAGATATTTCGCAAATTCATTTCAATCACAAGTAATGGAAGCGTGAATACCTAACCTATGCATGTCAATTTCATTTAGTTCTACGGGCTTGTGTATTTTCTATTCTCCACTAATCATAGACATACATACTAGAGATCCTCGGGACTTTTCATGGTTATAATATAGGCTTAGGCAGGGGTAGACAAAAATAGGCATTTAGGCTCAATTTACGTACCATAAGAGTTTTTCTCATTCAACTGTTTTGTCCTTCTTTTTGGTAGTCTTTTCAGTTCATACCTATCATTCTCCTTTTCTCTTGTTGAGAGCATGAATCAATTCATATAGGCACCCCCAAACTTAAGCTTTTACGTTCTTTTTCATTGGGGTGCGTCAATTTTACACTCACTTTTTGTGTTTCTTTTTCACTCTTTTTCATCATTTTATTCAATTACTTCTTAAGGCACATGAGAGAATCATGGGGTGTCAAAGAAAACAACTTATTTTAGGCTCAACGGGGCTGACTAGTGGTACGATTTAGTGCATGATAGACAATGAATGGTAAGAAGGGCTAGCAAAGAAATGTCTGAATCATCTCTCTAACATGTACATCTTAACTATTTCGCCTCAAATAACAAGCAAGAAGACTTCAAAGACATTTTCACTTGACAACACATAGGCTAAGCCTCAAATATTCCAAATAATCAAAGTTTCATGAATTTTTGGCATATCTAACTTAAACACGCAGATTTTAGCTTCTCTTTCTATTACATTATTCCACTTAGTTCACTAGGCATTCCAAATAAGCACATCATGTTATCTATTTGGAAATCGATATTTGATTGGAGTTTTTATTTAACTACTAGAATAATTACAAGATTTAAACTAATAAAGTTGAAATCAATTATGAATGAATTAGGGCTTCCAAAATCCCCGACTATCCACTTTATTCAATCCTTAATGCGACTAGAATGATTCTTCTTCTTTGTTAAGATAGCGGTTAACTAGATTGTCTTATATTTCGGTTAGGACATATAATCACTCAACCCCAGTGCAAAACATTTCTATATTTCTATGATAGGATTTACAATATATGAGGATTAAGAACAGTAACCTATAATGCTACACAAGTATCGGGGCACTTTCGTCCGCGATTTTAACCTATGTCTAGTCAATTACAGCATATCCAAATCTCTCCTCTCGATTATTTATTCGAAATCATATAGGTTATGATAACTAGTGATCAATTAATCATCAAACATTCATACCAAATAGTGACTAAATCTTAATCAAGTGAAGAAGAAATCATACTACTGAATTAATTCATGAATAAAAGTTTCAAGCGATTCATAAGGAAAACCCTAATAGAGTGTTTAGATCCTAGCCATAGTCACGCTAATAAATAACACAATATCCATACATAAACTGAATTAAAAACGAAAGAAAGAAAATTACGTAGAACAAAATCTCCAATTGTAGCTCCAAATCCGCCTTGTGTTGTGTTGTGTTGTGTTGTGTTGTAGAATGACCAACCTCCCCATAGCATTAATCCCTAAGGCTTAAATATCCTCTAATTTTCGTGGTGTCTGTGCCAATCTTCCTTAGCCAATTTGCCTTGGGCCCAGAAATTTCCAGCGTCACCGCAGATTACCATCTGGCCGCGGTGCAGCTTCTCAAAGACAAATGGCACCGCAGATTACTGATGGCAGCGTGCTGAAAGTCCTGTGGCTCCTCGGTAAATATGGCACCGCAGTTCTGCATAGTGGTACCGCGGTGCTGCCTTCTTTCGCTCTGAGTTGCCAACTTTCGTCCTTTTCGCCTCGGGAGCACCTTTTCTTCCCATTTCTCGTTCCTTTTTGCCATTTTTCTTTGCACCGCTGTGACTCAAAAGAAAGAAAAACAAACCTACTATTATACTAAACACAACAAAAATGAGTAAAATACCAAATAAAAATGACTCAAAAGGCGTATACAAAATACGCCTAACAAACACCTCCAAACTTAACCTTTGTTCGCCCTCGAGCAAAGATAAAAAAAAATAAAGACACAAAAATAAAAGACTCAAAGACTCAAATCAAGCAGCTGTACAATGACTTAGAAACACATAAACGTTAGTTGAGATAATATGCAGGAACATATATAGCATGAATTCAACAATCTAGAATTTCAAATCAGATATTTCGTAAATTCATTTCAATCACAAGTAATGGAAGCATGAATACCTAACCTATGCATGTCAATTTCATTTAGTTCTACGGGCTTGTGTATTTTCTATTCTCCACTAATCATAGACATACATACTAGAGATCCTCAGGACTTTTCATGGTTATAATATAGGCTTAGGCAGGGGTAGACAAAAGTAGGCATTTAGGCTCAATTTACGAACATAAGCGTTTTTCTCATTCAATTGTTTTGTCCTTCTTTTTGGTAGTCTTTTCAGTTCATATCTATCATTCCCCTTTTCTCTTTTTGAGAGCATGAATCAATTCATATAGGCACCCCCAAACTTAAGCTTTACGTTCTTTTTCATTGGGGTGCGTCAATTTTACACTCACTTTTTGTGTTTCTTTTTCACTCTTTTTCATCATTTTATTCAATTACTTCTTAAGGCACATGAGAGAATCATGGGGTGTCAAAGAAAACAACTTATTTTAGGCTCAACGGGGCTGACTAGTTGTACGATTTAGTGCAAGGTAGACAATGAATGGTAAGAAGGGCTAACAAAGAAATGTCCAATCATCTCTCTAACATGTACATCTTAACTATTTCGCCTCAAATAACAAGCAAGAAGACTTCAAAGACATTTTCACTTGACAACACATAGGCTAAGCCTCAAATATTCCAAATAATCAATGTTTCATGAATTTTTGGCATATCTAACTTAAACACACAGATTTTAGCTTCTCTTTCTATTACATTATTCCACTTAGTTCACTAGGCATTCCAAATAAGCACATCATGTTATCTATTTGTAAATCGATATTTGATTGGAGTTTTTATTTAACTACTAGAATAATTACAAGATTTAAACTAATAAAGTTGAAATCAATTATGAATGAATTAGGGCTTCCAAAATCCCCGACTATCCACTTTATTCAATCCTTAATGCGACTAGAATGATTCTTCTTCTTTGTTAAGATAGCGGTTAACTAGATTGTCTTATATTTCGGTTAGGACATATAATCACTCAACCCCAGTGCAAAACCTTTCTATATTTCTATGATAGGATTTACCATATATGAGGATTAAGAACAGTAACCTATAATGCTACACAAGTATCGGGGCACTTTCGTCCATGATTTTAACCTATGTCTAGTCAATTACAGCATATCCAAATCTCTCCTCTCGATTATTTATTCGAAATCATATAGGTTATGATAACTAGTGATCAATTAATCATCAAACATTCATACCAAATAGTGACTAAATCTTAATCAAGTGAAGAAGAAATCATACTACTGAATTAATTCATGAATAAAAGTTTCAAGCGATTCATAAGGAAAACCCTAATAGAGTGTTTAGATCCTAGCCATAGTCACGCTAATAAATAACACAATATACATACATAAACTGAATTAAAAACGAAAGAAAGAAAATTACGTAGAACAAAATCTCCAATTGTAGCTCCAAATCCGCCTTGTGTTGTGTTGTGTTGTGTTGTAGAATGACCAACCTCCCATAGCATTAATCCCTAAGGCTTAAATATCCTCTAATTTTCGAGTCCTGTGTACCAATCTTCCTTAGCCAATTTGCCTTCGGGCCAGAAATTTCCGCGTCGGCTGCGTGATACGCATCTGCGGCAGCGAATCTGCAGCCTTCTCAAGACAAATGGCACCGCAGATACTACGATGGCACCGTGATGCTGAAAGTCTGTGGCTCTCGGTAAATATGGCACCGCATGATTCTGATAGTGGTACAGCGGTCGCCTTCTTTCGCTCGAGTTGCCAACTTTCGTCCTTTTAGCCGCGGGAGCACCTTTTCTTCCCATTTCTCGTTCATTTTTGCCATTATTCTTAGCACCGCTGAGACTCAAAAGAAAGAAAAACAAACCTACTATTATACTAAACACAACAAAAATGAGTAAAATACCAAATAAAAATGACTCAAAAGGCGTATACAAAATACGCCTAACAAACACCTTCAAACTTAACCTTTGTTCGCCCTCGAGCAAAGATAAAAAAAATAAAGACACAAAATAAAAGACTCAAAGACTCAAATCAAGCAGCTGTACAATGACTTAGAAACACATAAACGTTAGTTGAGATAATATGCAGGAACATATATAGCATGAATTCAACAATCTAGAATTTCAAATCAGATATTTCGTAAATTCATTTCAATCACAAGTAATGGAAGCATGAATACCTAACCTATGCATGTCAATTTCATTTAGTTCTACGGGCTTGTGTATTTTCTATTCTCCACTAATCATAGACATACATACTAGAGATCCTCAGGACTTTTCATGGTTATAATATAGGCTTAGGCAGGGGTAGACAAAAGTAGGCATTTAGGCTCAATTTACGAACATAAGCGTTTTTCTCATTCAATTGTTTTGTCCTTCTTTTTGGTAGTCTTTTCAGTTCATATCTATCATTCCCCTTTTCTCTTTTTGAGAGCATGAATCAATTCATATAGGCACCCCCAAACTTAAGCTTTTACGTTCTTTTTCATTGGGGTGCGTCAATTTTACACTCACTTTTTGTGTTTCTTTTTCACTCTTTTTCATCATTTTATTCAATTACTTCTTAAGGCACATGAGAGAATCATGGGGTGTCAAAGAAAACAACTTATTTTAGGCTCAACGGGGCTGACTAGTTGTACGATTTAGTGCAAGGTAGACAATGAATGGTAAGAAGGGCTAACAAAGAAATGTCTGAATCATCTCTCTAACATGTACATCTTAACTATTTCGCCTCAAATAACAAGCAAGAAGACTTCAAAGACATTTTCACTTGACAACACATAGGCTAAGCCTCAAATATTCCAAATAATCAATGTTTCATGAATTTTTGGCATATCTAACTTAAACACACAGATTTTAGCTTCTCTTTCTATTACATTATTCCACTTAGTTCACTAGGCATTCCAAATAAGCACATCATGTTATCTATTTGTAAATCGATATTTGATTGGAGTTTTTATTTAACTACTAGAATAATTACAAGATTTAAACTAATAAAGTTGAAATCAATTATGAATGAATTAGGGCTTCCAAAATCCCCGACTATCCACTTTATTCAATCCTTAATGCGACTAGAATGATTCTTCTTCTTTGTTAAGATAGCGGTTAACTAGATTGTCTTATATTTCGGTTAGGACATATAATCACTCAACCCCAGTGCAAAACCTTTCTATATTTCTATGATAGGATTTACCATATATGAGGATTAAGAACAGTAACCTATAATGCTACACAAGTATCGGGGCACTTTCGTCCATGATTTTAACCTATGTCTAGTCAATTACAGCATATCCAAATCTCTCCTCTCGATTATTTATTCGAAATCATATAGGTTATGATAACTAGTGATCAATTAATCATCAAACATTCATACCAAATAGTGACTAAATCTTAATCAAGTGAAGAAGAAATCATACTACTGAATTAATTCATGAATAAAAGTTTCAAGCGATTCATAAGGAAAACCCTAATAGAGTGTTTAGATCCTAGCCATAGTCACGCTAATAAATAACACAATATCCATACATAAACTGAATTAAAAACGAAAGAAAGAAAATTACGTAGAACAAAATCTCCAATTGTAGCTCCAAATCCGCCTTGTGTTGTGTTGTGTTGTGTTGTAGAATGACCAACCTCCCCATAGCATTAATCCCTAAGGCTTAAATATCCTCTAATTTTCGAGTCCTGTGTACCAATCTTCCCTTAGCCAATTTGCCTTCGGAACTGAAATTTCCCGCGTCGGCACCGCGATTACGCATCTGGCGATCACAGCTGCTGCGACTTCTCAAAGACAAATGGCACCGCGATACTACCTGATGGCACCGCGGTGCTGAAAGTCCTGTGGCTCTCAGTAAATATGGCACGATTCTGCGTGATAGTAAACAGCGGTCTTTCTTTCGCTCTGAGTTGCCAACTTTCGTCCTTTTCGCCGCGGGAGCACCTTTTCTTCCCATTTCTCGTTCCTTTTTGCCATTTTTCTTTGCACCGCTGTGACTCAAAAGAAAGAAAAACAAACCTACTATTATACTAAACACAACAAAAATGAGTAAAATACCAAATAAAAATGACTCAAAAGGCGTATACAAAATACGCCTAACAAACACCTCCAAACTTAACCTTTGTTCGCCCTCGAGCAAAGATAAAAAAAAAATAAAGACACAAAAATAAAAGACTCAAAGACTCAAATCAAGCAGCTGTACAATAACTTAGAAACACATAAGCGTTAGTTGGGATAATATGCAGAACATATATAGCATGAATTCAACAATCTAGAATTTCAAATCGGATATTTATAAATTCATTTCAATCACAAGTAATGGAAGCATGAATACCTAACCTATGCATGTCAATTTCATTTAGTTCTATGGGCTTGTGTATTTTCTATTCTCCACTAATCATCGACATACATACTAGAGATCCTCAGGACTTTTCATGGTTATAATATAGGCTTAGGCAGGGGTAGGCAAAAGTAGGCATTTTGGCTCAATTTACGTACCATAAGCGTTTTTCTCATTCAACTGTTTTTTCCTTCTTTTTGGTATTCTTTCATTCAGACCTATCATTCCCTTTTCTTTTTGAGAGCATGAATCAATTCATATAGGCACCCCCAAACTTAAGCTTTTACGTTCTTTTTCATTGGGGTGCGTCAATTTTTCACTCACTTTTTGTGTTTCTTTTTCACTCTTTTTCATCATTTTATTCAATTACTTCTTAAGGCACATGAGAGAATCATGTGGTGTCAAAAAAAACAACTTATTTTAGGCTCAACGGGGCTGACTAGTTGTACGATTTAGTGCAAGGTAGACAATGAATGGTAAGAAGGGCTAGCAAAGAAATGTCTCAATCATCTCTCTAACATGTACATCTTAACTATTTCACTCAAATAACAAGCAAGAAGACTTCAAAGACATTTTCACTTGACAACACATAGGCTAAGCCTCAAATATTCCAAATAATCAAAGTTTCATGAATTTTTGGCATATCTAACTTAAACACAGATTTTAGCTTCTCTTTCTATTACATTATTCCACTTAGTTCACTAGGCATTCCAAATAAGCACATCATGTTATCTATTTGTAAATCGATATTTGATTGGAGTTTTTATTTAACTACTAGAATAATTACAAGATTTAAACTAATAAAGTTGAAATCAATTATGAATGAATTAGTATTTCCAAAATCCTCGACTATCCACTTTATTCAATCCTTAATGCGACTAGAATGATTCTTCTTCTTTGTTAAGATAGCGGTTAACTAGATTGTCTTATATTTCGGTTAGGACATATAATCACTCAACCCCAGTGCAAAACCTTTCTATATTTCTATGATAGGATTTACCATATATGAGGATTAAGAACGAACCTATAATGCTACACAAGTATCGGGGCACTTTCGTCCACGATTTTAACCTATGTCTAGTCAATTACAGCATATCCAAATCTCTCCTCTCGATTATTTATTCGAAATCATATAGGTTATGATAACTAGTGATCAATTAATTATCAAACATTCATACCAAATAGTGACTAAATCTTAATCAAGTGAAGAAGAAATCATACTAGTGAATTAATTCATGAATAAAAGTTTCAAGCGATTCATAAGGAAAACCCTAATAGAGTGTTTAGATCCTAGCCATAGTCACGCTAATAAATAACACAATATCCATACATAAACTGAATTAAAAACGAAAGAAAGAAAATTACGTAGAACAAAATCTCCAATTGTAACTCCAAATCCGCATTGTGTTGTGTTGTGTTGTGTTGTGTTGTAGAATGACCAACCTCCCCATTGCATTAATCCCTAAGGCTTAAATATCCTCTAATTTTCATGTCCTGTGTACCAATCTTCCCTTAGCCAATTTGCCTTCGGAACTGAAATTTCCCGCGTCGCAGCCAAGATAACGCATCATCTGAAATCAAGCCTTTCTCAGCACAAATGGCACCGCGGTACTACCTGATGGCACCGCGGTGATGAAAGTCCTGTGGCTCCTCGGTAAATATGGCACCGCAGTTCTGCATAGTGGCACCGCAGTGCTGCCTTCTTTCGCTCTAAGTTGCCAACTTTCGTCCTTTTCGCCTCGGGAGCACCTTTTCTTCCCATTTCTCGTTCCATTTTGCCATTTTTCTTTGCACCGCTGTGACTCAAAAGAAAGAAAAACAAACTTACTATTATACTAAACACAACAAAAATGAGTAAAATACCAAATAAAAATGACTCAAAAGGAGTATACAAAATACGCCTAACAAACACCTCCAAACTTAACCTTTGTTCGCCTTCGAGCAAAGATAAAAAAAAATAAAGACACAAAAATAAAAAGACTCAAATCAAGCAGCTGTACAATGACTTAGAAACACATAAACGTTAGTTGGGATAATATGCAGGAACATATATAGCATGAATTCAACAATCTAGAATTTCAAATCAGATATTTCGCAAATTCATTTCAATCACAAGTAATGGAAGCATGAATACCTAACCTATGCATGTCAATTTCATTTAGTTCTATGGGCTTGTGTATTTTCTATTCTCCACTAATCATAGACATACATACTAGAGATCCTCAGGACTTTTCATGGTTATAATATAGGCTTAGGCAGGGGTAGGCAAAAGTAGGCATTTAGGCTCAATTTACGTACCATAAGCGTTTTTCTCATTCAACTGTTTTGTCCTTCTTTTTGGTATTCTTTTCAGTTCATACCTATCATTCCCCTTTTCTCTTTTTGAGAGCATGAATCAATTCATATAGGCACCCCCAAACTTAAGCTTTTACGTTCTTTTTCATTGGGGTGCGTCAATTTTTCACTCACTTTTTGTGTTTCTTTTTCACTCTTTTTCATCATTTTATTCAATTACTTCTTAAGGCACATGAGAGAATCATGGGGTGTCAAAGAAAACAACTTATTTTAGGCTCAACGGGGCTGACTAGTGGTACGATTTAGTGCATGATAGACAATGAATGGTAAGAAGGGCTAGCAAAGAAATGTCTGAATCATCTCTCTAACATGTACATCTTAACTATTTCGCCTCAAATAACAAGCAAGAAGACTTCAAAGACATTTTCACTTGACAACACATAGGCTAAGCCTCAAATATTCCAAATAATCAAAGTTTCATGAATTTTTGGCATATCTAACTTAAACACACAGATTTTAGCTTCTCTTTCTATTACATTATTCCACTTAGTTCACTAGGCATTCCAAATAAGCACATCATGTTATCTATTTGGAAATCGATATTTGATTGGAGTTTTTATTTAACTACTAGAATAATTACAAGATTTAAACTAATAAAGTTGAAATCAATTATGAATGAATTAGGGCTTCCAAAATCCCCGACTATCCACTTTATTCAATCCTTAATGCGACTAGAATAATTCTTCTTCTTTGTTAAGATAGCGGTTAACTAGATTGTCTTATATTTCGGTTAGGACATATAATCACTCAACCCCAGTGCAAAACCTTTCTATATTTCTAGGATAGGATTTACCATATATGAGGATTAAGAACAGTAACTTATAATGCTACACAAGTATCGGGGCACTTTCGTCCACGATTTTAACCTATGTCTATTCAATTACAGCATATCCAAATCTTTCCTCTCGATTATTTATTCGAAATCATATAGGTTATGATAACTAGTGATCAATTAATCATCAAACATTCATACCAAATAGTGACTAAATCTTAATCAAGTGAAGAAGAAATCATACTACTGAATTAATTCATGAATAAAAGTTTCAAGAGATTCATAAGGAAAGCCCTAATAGAGTGTTTAGATCCTAGCCATAGTCACGCTAATAAATAACACAATATCCATACATAAACTGAATTAAAAACGAAAGAAAGAAAATTACGTAGAACAAAATCTCCAATTGTAGCTCCAAATCCGTCTTGTGTTGTGTTGTGTTGTGTTGTAGAATGACAAACCTCCCCATAGCATTAATCCCTAAGGCTTAAATATCCTCTAATTTTCGTGTCCAGTGTACCAATCTTCCCTTAGCCAATTTGCCTTCGAATCGAAATTTCCGCGTCGGCCGCGATCTGCATCTGACCGCGCGCGTAAAGCCGCAGCTTCTTCAAAGACAAATGGCACCGCGGATTACTGATGGCACCGCGGCTGAAAGTCCTGTGGCTCCTCGGTAAATATGGCACCGCAGTTCTGCATAGTGGCACCGCAGTGCTGCCTTCTTTCGCTCTAAGTTGCCAACTTTCGTCCTTTTCGCCTCGGGAGCACCTTTTCTTCCCATTTCTCGTTCCTTTTTGCCATTTTTCTTTGCACCGCTGTGACTCAAAAGAAAGAAAAACAAACCTACTATTATACTAAACACAACAAAAATGAGTAAAATACCAAATAAAAATGACTCAAAAGGCGTATACAAAATACGCCTAACAAACACCTCCAAACTTAACCTTTGTTCGCCCTCGAGCAAAGATAAAAAAAAATAAAGACACAAAAATAAAAGACTCAAAGACTCAAATCAAGCAGCTGTACAATGACTTAGAAACACATAAACGTTAGTTGGGATAATATGCAGGAACATATATAGCATGAATTCAACAATCTAGAATTTCAAATCAGATATTTCGCAAATTCATTTCAATCACAAGTAATGGAAGCATGAATACCTAACCTATGCATGTCAATTTCATTTAGTTCTATGGGCTTGTGTATTTTCTATTCTCCACTAATCATAGACATACATACTAGAGATCCTCAGGACTTTTCATGGTTATAATATAGGCTTAGGCAGGGGTAGGCAAAAGTAGGCATTTAGGCTCAATTTACGTACCATAAGCGTTTTTCTCATTCAACTGTTTTGTCCTTCTTTTTGGTATTCTTTTCAGTTCATACCTATCATTCCCCTTTTCTCTTTTTGAGAGCATGAATCAATTCATATAGGCACCCCCAAACTTAAGCTTTTACGTTCTTTTTCATTGGGGTGCGTCAATTTTTCACTCACTTTTTGTGTTTCTTTTTCACTCTTTTTCATCATTTTATTCAATTACTTCTTAAGGCACATGAGAGAATCATGGGGTGTCAAAGAAAACAACTTATTTTAGGCTCAACGGGGCTGACTAGTGGTACGATTTAGTGCATGATAGACAATGAATGGTAAGAAGGGCTAGCAAAGAAATGTCTGAATCATCTCTCTAACATGTACATCTTAACTATTTCGCCTCAAATAACAAGCAAGAAGACTTCAAAGACATTTTCACTTGACAACACATAGGCTAAGCCTCAAATATTCCAAATAATCAAAGTTTCATGAATTTTTGGCATATCTAACTTAAACACATAGATTTTAGCTTCTCTTTCTATTACATTATTCCACTTAGTTCACTAGGCATTCCAAATAAGCACATCATGTTATCTATTTGGAAATCGATATTTGATTGGAGTTTTTATTTAACTACTAGAATAATTACAAGATTTAAACTAATAAAGTTGAAATCAATTATGAATGAATTAGGGCTTCCAAAATCCCCGACTATCCACTTTATTCAATCCTTAATGCGACTAGAATAATTCTTCTTCTTTGTTAAGATAGCGGTTAACTAGATTGTCTTATATTTCGGTTAGGACATATAATCACTCAACCCCAGTGCAAAACCTTTCTATATTTCTAGGATAGGATTTACCATATATGAGGATTAAGAACAGTAACCTATAATGCTACACAAGTATCGGGGCACTTTCGTCCACGATTTTAACCTATGTCTAGTCAATTACAGCATATCCAAATCTTTCCTCTCGATTATTTATTCGAAATCATATAGGTTATGATAACTAGTGATCAATTAATCATCAAACATTCATACCAAATAGTGACTAAATCTTAATCAAGTGAAGAAGAAATCATACTACTGAATTAATTCATGAATAAAAGTTTCAAGAGATTCATAAGGAAAGCCCTAATAGAGTGTTTAGATCCTAGCCATAGTCACGCTAATAAATAACACAATATCCATACATAAACTGAATTAAAAACGAAAGAAAGAAAATTACGTAGAACAAAATCTCCAATTGTAGCTCCAAATCCGTCTTGTGTTGTGTTGTGTTGTGTTGTAGAATGACCAACCTCCCCATAGCATTAATCCCTAAGGCTTAAATATCCTCTAATTTTCGTGTCCAGTGTACCAATCTTCCCTTAGCCAATTTGCCTTCGGAACTGAAATTTCCCGCGTCGGCACCGCGGTTCTGCATACCGGCACCGCGGTGCCGAAACTGCTGCAGCTTCTCAGCACAAATGGCACCGCGGTACTACCTGATGGCACCGCGGTGCTGAAAGTCCTGTGGCTCCTCGGTAAATATGGCACCGCAGTTCTGCATAGTGGCACCGCAGTGCTGCCTTCTTTCGCTCTAAGTTGCCAACTTTCGTCCTTTTCGCCTCGGGAGCACCTTTTCTTCCCATTTCTCGTTCCATTTTGCCATTTTTCTTTGCACCGCTGTGACTCAAAAGAAAGAAAAACAAACTTACTATTATACTAAACACAACAAAAATGAGTAAAATACCAAATAAAAATGACTCAAAAGGCGTATACAAAATACGCCTAACAAACACCTCCAAACTTAACATTTGTTCGCCCTCGAGCAAAGATAAAAAAAAAATAAAGACACAAAAATAAAAGACTCAAAGACTCAAATCAAGCAGCTGAACAAAGACTTAGAAACACATGAACGTCAGTTGGGATAATATGCAGGAACAAATATAACATGAATTCAACAATCTAGAATTTCAAGTCAGATATTTCGCAAATTCAGTTCAATCACAAGTAATGGAATCATGAATACCTAACCTATGCATGTCAATTTCATTTAGTTCTACGGGCCTGTGTACTTGCTATTCTCCACTAATCATAGACATACATACTAGAGATCCTCAGGACTTTTCAGGATTGTAATGTAGGCTTAGGCAGGGGTAGACAAAAGTAGGCATTTAGGCTCAATTTGCGTACCATAAGCGTTTTTCTCATTCAGCCGTTTTGTCATTCTTTTTGGTATTCTTTTCAGTTCATACCTATCATTCCCCTTTTCTCTTTTTGAGAGCATGAATCAATTCATATAGGCACCCCCAAACTTAAGCTTTTACGTTCTTTTTCATTGGGGTGCGTCAATTTTTCACTCTCTTTTTGTGTTTCTTTTTCACTCTTTTTCATCCTTTTATTCAATTACTGCTTATGGCACATGAGTGAATCATGGGGTGTCAAAGAAAATAACTTATTTTAGACTCAACGGGACTGACTAGTGGTATGATTTAGTGCAAAGTATGCAATGAATGGTAAGAAGGACTAGCAAATAAATGCCTGAATCATCTCCCTAGACGTGTACATCCTAACTATTTCGCCTCAAATAGCAAGCAAGACTTCAAAGACATTTTCACTTGACAACACATAGGCTAAGCCTCAAATATTCCAAATAATCAAAGTTTCATGAATTTTTGGCATATCTAACTTAAACACACAGATTTTAGCTTCTCTTTCTATTACATTATTCCACTTAGTTCACTAGGCATTCCAAATAAGCACATCATGTTATCTATTTGGAAATCGATATTTGATTGGAGTTTTTATTTAACTACTAGAATAATTACAAGATTTAAACTAATAAAGTTGAAATCAATTATGAATGAATTAGGGCTTCCAAAATCCCGACTATCCACTTTATTCAATCCTTAATGCGACTAGAATAATTCTTCTTCTTTGTTAAGATAGCGGTTAACTAGATTGTCTTATATTTCGGTTAGGACATATAATCACTCAACCCCATGCAAAACCTTTCTATATTTCTAGGATAGGATTTACCATATGAGGATTAAGAACGAACCTATAATGCTACACAAGTATCGGGTCACTTTCGTCCACGATTTTAACCTATGTCTAGTCAATTACAGCATATCCAAATCTTTCCTCTCGATTATTTATTCGAAATCATATAGGTTATGATAACTAGTGATCAATTAATCATCAAACATTCATACCAAATAGTGACTAAATCTTAATCAGTGAAGAAGAAATCATACTCAATTAATTCATGAATAAAAGTTTCAAGAGATTCATAAGGAAAGCCCTAATAGAGTGTTTAGATCCTAGCCATAGTCACGCTAATAAATAACACAATATCCATACATAAACCGAATTAAAAACGAAGAAAGAAAATTACGTAGAACAAAATCTCCAATTGTAGCTCCAACCGCCTTGTGTTGTGTTGTGTTGTGTTGTAGAATGACCAACCTCCCATAGCATTAATCCCTAAGGCTTAAATATCCTCTAATTTTCGTGTCCAGTGTACCAATCTTCCCTTAGCCAATTTGCCTTCGAATCGAAATTTCAGCGTCGGCATTGTTTGCATACCGCATGCGCGTTCAAAGCGCTGCGACTTCTCAAGACAAATGGCACCGCTGATACTACCTGATGGCACCGCGGTGCTGAAAGTCCTGTGGCTCCTCGGTAAATATGGCACCGCAGTTCTGCATAGTGTTACCGCGGTGCTGCATTCTTTCGCTCTGAGTTGCCAACTTTCGTCCTTTTCGCCTCGGGAGCACCTTTTCTTCCCATTTCTCGTTCCATTTTGCCATTTTTCTTTGCACCGCTGTGACTCAAAAGAAAGAAAAACAAACTTACTATTATACTAAACACAACAAAAATGAGTAAAATACCAAATAAAAATGACTCAAAAGGCGTATACAAAATACGCCTAACAAACACCTCCAAACTTAACATTTGTTCGCCCTCGAGCAAAGATAAAAAAAAAATAAAGACACAAAAATAAAAGACTCAAAGACTCAAATCAAGCAGCTGTACAATGACTTAGAAACACATAAACGTTAGTTGGGATAATATGCAGGAACATATATAGCATGAATTCAACAATCTAGAATTTCAAATCAGATATTTCGCAAATTCATTTCAATCACAAGTAATGGAAGCATGAATACCTAACCTATGCATGTCAATTTCATTTAGTTCTATGGGCTTGTGTATTTTCTATTCTCCACTAATCATAGACATACATACTAGAGATCCTCAGGACTTTTCATGGTTATAATATAGGCTTAGGCAGGGTA
Organism: Przewalskia tangutica; assembly: GCA_029844215.1. Taxonomy (NCBI): domain Eukaryota; kingdom Viridiplantae; phylum Streptophyta; class Magnoliopsida; order Solanales; family Solanaceae; genus Przewalskia; species Przewalskia tangutica. Next base: position 85,424,152 of record CM056720.1, on the reverse strand, counting down.
GGCAAAAGTAGACATTTAGGCTCAATTTACGTACCATAAGCGTTTTTCTCATTCAACTGTTTTGTCCTTCTTTTTGGTATTCTTTTCAGTTCATACCTATCATTCCCCTTTTCTCTTTTTGAGAGCATGAATCAATTCATATAGGCACCCCCAAACTTAAGCTTTTACGTTCTTTTTCATTGGGGTGCGTCAATTTTTCACTCACTTTTTGTGTTTCTTTTTCACTCTTTTTCATCATTTTATTCAATTACTTCTTAAGGCACATGAGAGAATCATGGGGTGTCAAAGAAAACAACTTATTTTAGGCTCAACGGGGCTGACTAGTGGTACGATTTAGTGCATGATAGACAATGAATGGTAAGAAGGGCTAGCAAAGAAATGTCTGAATCATCTCTCTAACATGTACATCTTAACTATTTCGCCTCAAATAACAAGCAAGAAGACTTCAAAGACATTTTCACTTGACAACACATAGGCTAAGCCTCAAATATTCCAAATAATCAAAGTTTCATGAATTTTTGGCATATCTAACTTAAACACACAGATTTTAGCTTCTCTTTCTATTACATTATTCCACTTAGTTCACTAGGCATTCCAAATAAGCACATCATGTTATCTATTTGGAAATCGATATTTGATTGGAGTTTTTATTTAACTACTAGAATAATTACAAGATTTAAACTAATAAAGTTGAAATCAATTATGAATGAATTAGGGCTTCCAAAATCCCCGACTATCCACTTTATTCAATCCTTAATGCGACTAGAATAATTCTTCTTCTTTGTTAAGATAGCGGTTAACTAGATTGTCTTATATTTCGGTTAGGACATATAATCACTCAACCCCAGTGCAAAACCTTTCTATATTTCTAGGATAGGATTTACCATATATGAGGATTAAGAACAGTAACCTATAATGCTACACAAGTATCGGGGCACTTTCGTCCACGATTTTAACCTATGTCTAGTCAATTACAGCATATCCAAATCTTTCCTCTCGATTATTTATTCGAAATCATATAGGTTATGATATCTAGTGATCAATTAATCATCAAACATTCATACCAAATAGTGACTAAATCTTAATCAAGTGAAGAAGAAATCATACTACTGAATTAATTCATGAATAAAAGTTTCAAGAGATTCATAAGGAAAGCCCTAATAGAGTGTTTAGATCCTAGCCATAGTCACGCTAATAAATAACACAATATCCATACATAAACTGAATTAAAAACGAAAGAAAGAAAATTACGTAGAACAAAATCTCCAATTGTAGCTCCAATCAGTCTTGTGTTGTGTTGTGTTGTGTTGTAGAATG